>JASDQU010881168.1:0-16571 GCA_032191745.1 Picea mariana | reverse complement strand
ATACAACAACAAATTTGTCTTCTCAACCACTTCGAGGCTTGATCCAAGTGGATATCGGTGGCCACCCACCTATTCCACTGACTCGAAAAAACAGTTTTCCAACTTGGTAGTTTTTCGACAGTTTTTTGGGTTCCAAACTTCTAGGGTTGTTTTGAGGCCCTAAATGACATTTTTTGTGTATTTTGGAATTCTCCTCGATTATACCTTTCCAACGGGCTATCATGTGCCTAAAATGGAGACCGCATGCAAATGTTACGACCTCGGGAAGTTGATGTACTAACTTACCCAAACAGGGCCGACATGACTTTTGGTGCTTCATTTCCTAGGGTTAGGTTTTTGGATGTCTAGGGTTTTTGGCATTCTTGTTTATTGTAAAATTCCTTCAGAGCCTCATTGTAACCATCTTCTTGCAAATGAGTGTAGCTATCACATCTCTTCTCAGAGATAAGCTGCCACCATTCCAACAAGATTGTTTTTCGCTGCATTTTACAGTTTCATCTTATTTCCTTATTGAATAGAAAACCAATTTTACTGTATCTCTATTATATTGTGTTAAGCATATTTTAATAATCTGTATTCATTTTGTTCTGCTCATAAAATCCAGATCAGTGGTATCAAAGTGGTCTTCTCCTTGTCGTCTTAATGCATGTCCCCAACGAGGTCAGGGTACAAAGAATTGGGTCTTGAGCTTGTTTCTCTTGAGGAAAAAAGCTCTTGCATGCCCAAGAGACCTCTGTTGGCCCTTGACCAAGTTTTGAGGAAAGTTTTGTCATGTTTGACCATTTTTGGGACTTCGACAGGCTGGTCGAAGACGGAGCGCCCAGGCAGAGCTAAGATAGTGGGATCTCACTTGTTTTGTGGGCTTTTTGAGCTTTTAGGGTTTATGTAACGGGTATGGGATGTCAGCCCATGGGTTTTACCCATGTTTAGGACTTTTTGTAAATGTATAATTAAGTAGCTAAGTGATGTAAGAAGTAGTTCTAGCTAAGTGTAAGTGATTGTAAGAGGCTTTGTGCACAGATTGTATAAGGCTTTGTGCTAATAAGGAGGTGTCTTTGTGCCTTGACCTAATTTTGGGAAGGAGGATCTGGCAGGTTGTGCACAGATATCTTGTCCTCTGCAGATTTGCACTCTATGGATTTGTGCACAGGAGCCGAAGAATGTAGAAAGCTTGAAGATTAATAAAGAAGAGAAGAAGAAGTTGGTGGACATAACCCCACACTAGGGTGAACCATGTAAATCATGTGTTTGATGTGCTATGTGCGATGTAATTTATATGATTGGTTTCTTAGTGTTGTTGATGTTATGTATAATGAATGCATCTGACATCGTATCTTAGTGCTTAATGATGTGAATGAATTCTAGATATGAGTTGATGTTATGCACTAAATTATTAGGTGTGCTTAATCTTGATTGCTACTATGTTGATTTGTAATAAGGGTTTAACCTGCGATGCGAACAAGGTTCAAGAACTAATGCATGTTATTGGCTAAGTGCTTTGTCAAGTGTTGTAATCACAGATCTGTGTCCAAGCTCGGTTGTAGACACCTGAGTCCTGCAACCCCCCTGCCTCTACCTCGGGTGAGACTTCATCTGCTTCGCAGGTGTTGTTGAAAGGGCCAATAGTTAGGGTTTTTTGGTGCGTTGTTGAAGTGTTGAACCCTGGGTTTTCCCCTGTGCCAACAAATGGTTCTGTTGTTGTGACCTTAAACTGTGATTGTTGGGAGCTGAAGAAAAGAGAAATCTTTGTGCATAGATTTGTTGTTGTAGTGCGCAGTATTCTACTTTGCTAAGAGAGAAGCCCGATATGAAGAAAAGAGGTAAGATATTAAATCTTTGTGCTCTGGTAAAGGTAAGATAAGTGGAAATGTTTTCTTCTAAAGTATGAATCTAGGTATGTCTGATAGATTTTGTCCTATTCTGAAAACTAGGGAACAACTAGAAGAAAGATTTGATCTGAATAAATTTGATAGAGATAGTGAAAGATATGTTATTCCTATGCATAGAAAGAATTTTTGGTCTAACAAGTGGATGCAAGAACCTAGAAATAATTTTTGCATATTGCAAATCCATCACTATGATCCCAGTGCACAATACATGAAAGGCTGGGGATCATTTAAAAGAAAGAGAGGATTGACATTGTGTTATAATTGCAGAAGATCGGGACATCTTGCTAAGGAATGCCCTGGTACAAGTCTTATTTTCCTTTGTTGTAAAGCTATTGGTCACAAAGTTGAGGATTTCCCTAGAATGATTGCCAAAGTTGAAAAGATGAACATGAGATAAGAAAACTATGAAGAAGTTCAAGGGACTAAGGATATGTTAGAAAACTAGAAAGAAACAGAGACTATGTTATTATAGCTAAAAGAAAAACTAAATGATCATAGAGACATCAGTTTAGCAGAGATCTTAAAAGGGAAGTAGCACATAGAAACAATAATAGAAGACTTCGACATAGACTGTGTCTTGGATGAGGAAACACAAGTGAATATCATGCCAGAAATCACTTGGGAAATTTTGGGAAATCCTGCTATGATACCTCCATTGGGAAGGATAGGTTTGTTTAAAGGAAAGATGATAACCCTATGTGGAAGAGTTACTAATGTACCTATGATTGCTCATGAAACATCGATCGAAGAAGACTTTAAATTCATTAAGTTTGTTGAGGACAACACCCCTTTCCCCCTTTTAGTAGGAAATACTTGGATTGAGAAATATCAGATCCGAAGGAAAACAGAGAAGGAGGCTTCAAAACAGAAGAAAAAAGAATAAAGGGACCTCATAGCTAGAAAAATAGAGTGACTAATACAAGAACGAGAGGATAAGTCAAAGCAATAGAGGGCCAGAGAATTAGTTGTCGAAGTTGAAAGAATAAAAGAAGGCTTAAAGAACATGTCCATGCAAGAAAGATGTGCATCCACCTCGAAAATAGTAAGAGAAAAGGTATTACAATTGAATCGTTTGAAAGACCCTTAGCAGTGCGAAGTTACTACGTTAAGAGAAGATAAGAATAAGAATTGAAAGAGGAACCTAGAGACTCAAATCATAGGAAAAAAAGAAAGAAAGATTAGTAAGAAGAAAGCAAAGTTAGAAAAATTGCAGGAAGTTCCAGAGAAGACTTTGCAGAAGGCGGGCTTGCAGAACTTGAAACTCGCTAGAATAGAAGAACCACACAGAATGGGACTTTGCCACGATGAAGCTATATGATCATTGGAGGTGTCCCTACCATTAGAATGACGCTCCAAAATGGTTACAAATGTAGTTATTTCTAGAAATACTGTCATTGGACCATTGGGACCATGCCATAATGGCACGATTCATATTGATTGAGGCATTCTTTCCCATTGGAGGAATCCGTTATGACATTTCTTATTTAACCCGTCGGATGCTACACTGGGACCACCTTTTGCAAACTGAGATATCCAAGCTAACAAAGAATTGATTGCATACTACGTTGTATTTTCTATATCTTGTCATCCTTTTGATTACCTTGTCTGTCTGTTCACCTACCCGATCTCCTTGATTATAAGTGTGAATGTCGGGCAAGCATAGCGCACTAGATAATTATGTGGAGGATATTTTGGTAGAAATCATGGCTGAGAAAGTCATGTCTGTAGGAATACATGCATCATCGACTGGTGGATTGCAAGCATCCCCATCGACTACATGACGTTCTAGTCGTGCTATTGAGAAATGAAGCAAACACCGCGATGATCTGGCTAACGCGAAGTAGATCCCATCATTCTTGCCAGACTACATCCCACCTTTGGCTGGTGCGGTTAACCGTGATAGCATCCCATGTGATTTTGAATACACATTGATCACTACCTACCTTCTAAAGGGGATATGCATAGTTGGACCCCAGCTGGGATTGATCCCAGCTCTCAAGATCAATGACTTCAACCTCGAAGATAGGAAGAGCGATGAGATCCTTGTGCCTCATAGGTACCTGATGAAGACAACTAGGAAGAATTTTCAAATAGTTCCCTAGCCATGGATTAAGAAGCTCGCACGATCCATGATCTTGAACGTGATGAAGATTCCCCACTTCGGCCGACATCAGGAGGTTAACGCTTGCATTAAACTCCTCTTGTCATGCTATCATGGAGGTTATCTCTGGTTAGATAGGTGCATCCCTATGGATCTGGTGTTGATCCACCTAATCACTGGATTGAGCATCCAGGGACAGGACCCTCGACAGTTCTACCCAAGGAAGGTTGCAGATTGCTCCTTGGCCTAGCGTATAAAGGAAGACTATGGCAATGTAGAGAAGGGAAAGCGAGGCTACAAGGTAGCCTCTATCTAGGATGGAACAGTGTGCCTTACTTTCCAACTGATCATTGGAAAGCTCGTCAGAAAGAACCAGCTAACACAAGTCACAGGGTTCGTAGTGGACCTCGTAGGGAAGTGAATAGAAGGAATGCAAATGAACTGAGCAAGTTACCTCATCAACAAGTTGGAGAAGGATTGTCGTGAAGCACAAGATCAAGGGTATGGGTTTCACCTTAGTTGGCTACTAATATTGATCGCATTTGTTGCTTGGAAAATGTCAGAAGGAGCAGCCTTCCCAAAAGTCAAGCCATTGGAGCCATTGGCCGCAAGATTCTCTACCTTGTGGTACACGAGTGATATGGAGAAATAGTGGCAATCGAATGCAGTGTTCCACGCTTACTACCTACAGCTGAAGAGCGCCATTGAAGAATTCTCACGGATGACCATGAATACTTTACATCAATACAGGCCGCTAGCAAAGTTCTTTGTAGATCAACACTTCATCTACATCACCACGCATAGGGATGAAAGTAAGGAGGAGTTGTAGTCTTATTATAAATTGACCGATGAAGACATGGAAGAGATCACTAAGGAATGGCCAGTAGAATTCCTTGTATCGATCGAAGATGCAAAACTCTCTGACCTCGACATTATCAGAAGTCCTTTGGTCACCTAGACTAAGTATGATGGACAGGGCAGCGCAAAGAAAAAGAAGAAAAGGGAAGAAGTGCAGGACATTGAAAGTGATGAGAAGGACAACACATCATATGAAAGTAGGCCCCATTCACCCGCAGGAAGAGGAGGAGACAAAGTGAACCAAGAGGAAGGAGGGGAGGAAGGAGACGAGCAAGAAAAAGGTGAAGTGACCGCCAAAGGATCCCCTTATAGAGGTCGAGACATCGAAGAAAAGGAAGGTTTCTCCACAGAAACCCTCAGAACGAAAGAAGACCTGATCCAACAAGCCTCAATCGAAGAATGTACTCACAGTGGATGATGTTGATCTCATCATCACATCCATAGAGGATGCTTTAGAAGACATCTTGCAGAGACATGGAGAAAAGTAGGAGTCGATGTATGACATAATAGAGAAGGAGCTCAAGGACATACAACAATCTATCCATTCGAGTCGCACAGTACCTACTGCGCCTTCATCATCAAAAATTTCATAATTGGGAGATGAGCCCACCCAATTACGAAGGCTAGCAGATGTAACCGAGGCTCGAATCCGTGGAGTCCAAGAAGAAAAGGATCATTCCATAGAGGCATTACAACAAGAAAAGGAGGAGGTCCTATAGTAACTTTGAGTTGCGCAGAAGGAGAAAAATGAAATTAAGGCAAAGTTCTAGTAGAACAATGCGAAGATATAGGAAGAAAAAGACTAATTTCTCACAGAGAAGATTATGATCAAGGAAGCAGTAACTAGAGCACTTCACTCTGTGCCAGGCTTGGCACAGGAGGAACCAGAGTCAACTAAGATGCAAGTGGGGAAGCTCGCTGAGGCCATTCAACAGCTTCAAGCAAGAGTAATGGAGCTAGAAATCCAAGCAATGTTGAGCACTCCACAAGAAGTATGCGACCAAAGGGAGGAAGCTACCAAGAATGTAGTAGAAAGAATCATGGCACTAGATATAGGGTGTAAGAAACTGAGTGATCGAAGTACGCAGACCTATGAGTGCCTGGCAGAAGATCCGGAGCTGAGGAAATTGGAAGCACAGCTCCAGGAGGCGAAGCAACAGGTGTCCACCGTGCAAGCACAGATGAAGATGCTTACTGCAGTTGAGAAGATGAAGAGGTCGCAGCAGCAGTGCATAGTCCAGCAATAGGTTACTTCCATCCAGATAAAATTCATGGAGGTGACACAAAGACTCCAGCCGGTACAGGACAAATTCTGCACACTTTTTGAAGAAATTGAAGGACAAGGCTCATAGCTGGAACAGGTGGTCCCAACAGTGGAATAGTGCCTAGAAGGGCCTGTCACTGAGAAAGTAATTCAAGAGCTCTTCAAGCAGGAGGCTCTTGTGAAGCAGCAAGCCGAGGCAGCTCAAGCTAAGCTTGAGGCCTTCAAAGCAGTGTTACCCAGATCTGAGTGACTCGAGACAAGTCACAGGTGAGTGTTGGGGGATTGTTGGCCCTTGACCAAGTTTTGAGGAAACTTTGGTCATGTTTGACCATTTTTGAGACTTCTATAGGATGGTCAAAGACGAAGCGCCTAGGCGGAGCTGAGATCGCGGGATATCACTTGTTTTGCGGGCTTTTTGAGCTTTTACGGTTTATGTAATGGGTATGGGATTTCAGCCCATGGGTTTTACCCATGTTTAGGCCTTTTTGAATGTATAAATAAGTAGTTAAGCAATGTAAGAAGTAGTTATAGCTAATTGCAAGTGATTGTAAGAGTCTTTGTGCACAGACTGTATAAGGCTTTGTGCTAATAAGGAGGTGGCTCTGTGCCTTTACCTGATTTTGGGAAGGAGGATCTGGCGAGCTGCGCGCAGATCTCTTGTCCTCTACAGAGTTGCACTCTACGGCTTTGTGCACAGGAGCCGAAGAATGTAGAAATATTGAAGATTAATAAAGAAGAGAAGAAGAATTTGATGGACATAGCCCCACACTAGGGTGAACCACGTAAGTGTTTGATGTGCTCTGTGCGATGTAGTTTATATGATTGGTTGCTTAGTGTTGTCGATGTTATGTATAATGAATGCATATGATATCTTAGCTTAGTTCTTAATGATGTGAATGAATGTTAGATATGAGTTGACGTTATGTGCTAAATGATTAGATGTGCTTAATCTTGATTGCTACTGCATTGATTTGTAATAAGGGTTTAACCTGCGATGTGAACAAGGTTCAATAACTAATGCATGTTATTGGCTAAGTGCTTTGTCAGGTGTTTTAATCACAGATCTGTGTCCCAGCTTGGTTGTAGACACCTGATTCCTGCAAACCCCCTTGCCTCTACCTCGGGTGAGACTTCATTTTCTTCGTAGGTGTTGTCGAAAGGGTTGGTAGTTAGGGTTTTGTTGGTGTGATTTTGAAGCATTAAACCCTAGGTCTACCCCTATGCCAACAACCTCTCATGGAAAGAGAAAATAAATATGATGGGACAAGAGATCCTTTCAAAATGTTGCTTGAGGAATCCCTCACACAACAAAGGAACGCGATGATGGTTATTTTTGTGCAAATCCTTCAGCGACTACCAACAGGCGACCCATCTTCCTCAAGTGGAGGCATCACCCCATTCAAGGTACAAACCAACTTCAATATCCCTATATTTGAAGGTTAGATAGATGCAGATGTTGTAGACAAGTGGTTGAATCTACTAGAAGGGTATTTTTCTATCCATAACTTTTCGAATGGAGAAAAGATTACTTTTGCGCTCCTCAAAGTCGTTCCCCATGTCAAAGATTGGTGGGAAACTTTTTGTGAGCAAAAGGAAACAGAGGAACCCTAATTATTTACAATCATGACCACCTGGGAATCCTTCAGGGATGCTATTAAGGAACAATACTACCCTGTCAGAAGTTATGATGACTTGCATACCAAATGGACCATATTGCGGCAAGAAAGAGACCAAGCAGTGCTAGAGTTCACAAATATCTTCCATACCTTGCACACTAAGTTGGTTATAAAATATTCAGAGCGACATCTAGTGCTCAAGTATTGCGGTGCTCTGCATAGATACATCTAGACTGAAATGGAATTTATGGACATCTCGTCCTTGGGTGCGGCTTACCGATATGTCGTCCAAATCAAGCAGAAGCTCAAACAAAAGACGCAGAAATTTGGGCCTAGGAACCCCTCACAGCAAAAGCCAAGAAAGGGAGGCCCCAACCCATAGAACAAAGTACAGAGTAAATATGGATAGTATCAGGAAAACCAGTCCAAGCCATAAACAAAGGACACCAAAAAGACAAAGAAAGATATTGGGAAGTGGTGCAACTTCCATAAGAGCCCTTGGCATAACACTGTTGACTGCCTCTCAAAGCAGTCACTGGTGGCCGAAGTGAAAGCCTATGAATCAGATGTGGGTTTTGACTCTGAGTCAGAACCAAAAACGGGAAGATGGATCATTGACGTGGAACCCAGTGCCATCATTGCTACCACCAAGCTACAACCTGATGAACCAAATGAGCCAAAGGAAGGAGAGCACCTCTTCCATTCACAAATGTGGGTAAAAGGCACCTCACTGCACTTCATCATTAATAGTGGTAGCTAGAAGAAACTCATCTCATCACAGGTTGCCAAGTAGTTGGCCCTGCCAACAATGCCACACCCACAACCCTACACCATTGGATGGCTCTGCAAAGGAAGCGATCTCCGCATCACCCAACAGTGGTGGCTGCCATACGACATCAAGCCCTTCAAAGACAAGGTATTGAGTGATGTTTCTCCTCTCGAAGTTTGTAATGTTCTTTTGCGCCAACCTTATTTATGGAAACATCATGTTGTATATGAGTCTAGGCCTCGTAGTGTTATTATTACTTTGAACAGGAAATTGTACAGGATACCCAAGGCAATCCCTCCTAGTGCTATTTCCTTGATCTCTACCAAGCAATGTTGGAATGTCATCTCTCAGACTGGGAAATTTGACTTCTTCGTGATTTTCTCTCAGAGTGAGCGAAATATTGCAACCACATCCAGGGCCTCTGTGACCGATGTCTGCACACAATAGAAGCAAGTGGATAAGGTCGTGGAAGAATACTAAGATATCTTCTACTCTCCTACAAGGGTATCTCTGCACTGCCAGGTCAAGCATCCCATTGATATGACCCTAGGCGCAACGCATCCCATCATCACTCTCTGCTAGAAAACAAGGAGATCAAGAGGAAGATCCAAGAACTTCTCCGCAAGGGGCACATCAGTCCCAACTCATTGCCTTGTGGGAGCCCAGTCATTTTGGTACAAAAAAAAGATGGGACCTAGCGACTCTACATTGATTATTGGGCCTTGAATAAAATCACAGTCCAAAAATGGTACCCGATTCCCCGAATCGATGACCTCCTTGATCAACTCACGGGGTCCAAATACTACAGTAAGATTGATCTGAATTTTGGCTACCACCAGGTCCCAATAGAACAAATAGATGTATGGAAGACTGTCTTCAAGTCAAAAGAAGGCCTTTTTAAATGGTTGGTCATGCCCTTTGGTTTGACAAATGCTCCAACAAATTTTATGAGGATGATGGACGATATCCTACAACCTTTCACCAATACTTTTGCAGTGGTGTATCTGGATGACATGCTCATCTACAAAAAGACTTGGGTGGAACACTTGCAACATATTCAGCAGGTTCTGCACACCCTGCGACAACACAAACTATATGTAAACTTCGGAAAATGCTCCTTCTACATGGACAGGGTCCATTACTTAGGCTACATTGTTGATAAACATGGTGTGCATGTGGATCTAGCCAAAATCCAGGTCATTCATGACTGAACAGCCCCAACCACACTCACTGAACTTAGGAGCTTCTTGGGCCTCTCCAATTTCTATCGCAGGTTCATGCTGGGATTCTCTCATATCGCATGGGCCCTCAGCCAAGTAACCAGGGTTGGGGGTAAGGAAAAATTTGTGTGGGGCTTGTCCCAACAACAAGCCTTTGATGACTTGAAGAAGCATTTGTGCTCATCCCCGATACTTTCATTATCGTACCTACAACATCCCTTTGAGATCGAGACATGCTTCAAACTATGTTGTGGGCGTCATTCTCACTCAACATGGCCACCCCGTGGCATATCATAGTGAGACATTATCAGATGTTGTCCATAAGTACCCTACTTATGACAAAGAAATGTACTTCATTGTGAAAGCCTCCTGCCAATGGAGACATTACATTATTGGGAAGGAGACAGTCATCCACATTGATCACAAGACATTACACTTCATGCAAACCTAACGCAAATTGCAGAATGACCACCATCATAAGTGGTCAACATACTTACAAGAGTTCCACCTCAACATCAAGTATAAAACAGGAAGTACCAACCGATTTGTTGACTGCCTCAATCGATCCCCAATCGCGACACTCACTATGTTACTAGACTCTTGTGGTCATGAGACCTCTGAATGGATCCACCTCTACGAGACAGACCCTGACTTCTCCACCACCTATCAAATGTTGGGCGCCAACTCAGTGGTCGCTAATTTCCATCTTCAAGATGGGTCGTTGTGCCATCTGGGCCATCTTTGCATTTCATCAAGCGAGCACATGAAGATGATTTGGGAAGCTCACTACAGTCGGGTGGCAAGACACTTTGGCATCGAAAAGATAGTGGTAGTGCTGCAGAAACATTTCTACTAGTCAAAACTTCAACATGATGTCGGCAAGTATATCAAGCCCTGCACTGCCTGATTTATTTCCAACTAACCACTAAGAAACAGGTCCTTTACACCCCTCTTCCTACTCCTAACAGGCCATGGGAATCCATATCAATGGACTACAAGTCAGGCCTCCCATCCACCAAGAGGGGAAATGATTGTGTTTTGTGGTTGTTGATTGCTTTTCCAAGATGGCAATTCTATCCTACTGCAAAAATAACATCACAGCAGAAGCCACTACCAAGCTCTTCTTTGAACGAGTATGGGCACATTTTTGGATCCCACAAACCATTATCTCATACTGTGACAGTCGGTTCCTCAGCTCATTCTAGTTGAGCCTCTGGTCACTGCTATATACCAAGCTCACCAAATCCACTTCCTTCCACCCCCAGACAGATGGCCAAACTAAGGTTGTCAATATAATGGTCGTACATATCCTGCACATGTAAAATTCAAAACACCCCCACACATGGGATGACAGTCTTCCCTATGTCCAGCATAGCTACAACCAAGCCCTACATAGCTCAACTGGCCACAGCCCCTTTCAGGTGGGGTTGGGATTCCAGCCATTGGGCCCCATGGATGTTGCACTACCCCTGGCGACCACCTCAACCGACTCGTCCCCTACTCCACTAGAAGCTGACAAAGCCACCTGGTTCATCGAGTAGATCCAGCACATCCGCCAACAAGTTCAGGATATTCTACACAAATCTAATGCCGAGTACAAACAACGGCATGATCAACATCGGGTGCCACATAAGTTTCAGGTGGGAAAAAAAATTTGGTTGCAATTGCAGAAAGAACGCCTTATAGGGCCCCATTGGAAGCTTCTCCCAGGGCTGCACACCATCACCAAGGTTGTAGGTGACAATGATTTTGAGCTCAACATTTCCCCCTTCCTTGGTCTCCATCCAGTCTTCAATGTAGCTCTCCTTCGGCCATATTTCCCACCATTATGGGACACCTCAGAGATAGCAGAGTAGTTGACACCAAAAGAGATCAACCCTAAATTCATGCAATAGGCATCCAGTGATCATATTGTGGACACACAAATCAAGGGCATCCAACAACAAAGAATCCAGCTTTATCGAGTTGTCAAAGTAGGGCAACTCCTACCCTAAGGCAAAAGGCTCACCCGAAGCCAAATTCAACAGAAATTTCCTCATCTGATGGGGGAACTCAACGCAATGGATACCATTTCTTTCTAAGGAGGGAGGATTGATCTAGGTGGATATCGGTGGCCACCCACCTATTCCACTGGCTTGAAAAAAACAGTTTTCCACCTTAGCAGTTTTTCGACGGTTTTTCGGGTTACAAACTTCTGGGGTCATTTTGAGGCCCTAAACGACATTTTTTGGGGATTTGGGGCCCCAAGTGAGTACCTTGAGCACTGACTTGGGCCAATCGAAAAATTTTCTTCTTGGTTAGACCTTTCCAATGGGCTATCGTGTGCCTAAAATAGAGATTGTATGCAAAAGTTACGACCCCGGTAAGTTGATGTACTAACTTACCCAAATGGGGCCCACATGACTTTTGGTGCTTCATCTCCTAAGGTTAGGTTTTTGGAGGTCTAGGGTTTTTGACAATCATGTTTATTGTAAAAGGCCTTCAGAGCCTCATTGTAACCATATTCTTGTGAATGAGTGCAACCGTCACATCTCTTCTCATAGATAAGCTGCCACCATT
This sequence comes from Picea mariana, assembly GCA_032191745.1. Lineage (NCBI taxonomy): Eukaryota > Viridiplantae > Streptophyta > Pinopsida > Pinales > Pinaceae > Picea > Picea mariana. Next base: position 4,295 of record JASDQU010881168.1, on the reverse strand, counting down.
CCAACAAGTTTGTTTTTTGCTGCATTTTACAGTTTCAACTTATTTCCTTATTGAATAGAAAACCACTTTTACTGTATCTATGTTATATTGTTTTAAGCATCTTTTAATAATCTGTATTCATTTCGTTCTGCTCATAAAATCTGGATCAAGTCTTTTCACAAGTTTCAAGATCCAATAGCAAGTTGGATGGATTCTTATTTTTCCAAGATCCCAAATATTGTAAGTTTAGCATGATCATCATTTGTAGTCGTAAGTACAAGATTCCTGCTAACTTTTTGTCGCATATGTTATATCCTCTTTGGATTATTTTAAATAGTGTCATTCACGAATTTTTGGTTCTCATTCAAATGGTTTCATGGTTTCATTGGAAATGGAATTACACATGATTCAGTTGGTTTTCAACTAAATAGAGTAGGTAGTAGGAGAATAAGCTCATAGTTCGAGCATTTAATTTTCAGTTCGCAGATTATTTTTAACTGTGTTGGTTTTCAGTAGTTTATGTGTGAATAAATACTCCATAGCCCAATAAAGGAACTGGGGCATAGCTTCAGTTTGAATTTCATAGATGCATGGCTGAGAGACAATAGCAGATGTACATGGCTAGCAGATAGGAAGCAGAGGTAAACCACAAAACCTAAGTATACTAATTCTTCCTGTGGAAACATACACCTCTTCAAATTTATAAGAAATTTATCCTCTTTCAACCTCTACAATACCATTCTCACATGCTCCAGGTGTTCTTCCTTGGTTCTACTTAAGATCAGAATGTCATCCAAGTACACGACGACAAACTTTCCCAAAAATGGCTTCAAGACTTCACTAATAAGTACCATAAATGTGTTGGGAGCATTGATTAGTCCAAATGGCATAACTAACCATTCAAACAATCCATGAGGTCATCCATCCTTGGTAAGGGAAACCTATACTTGATAGTGATCTTATTTATAACCCATGAATCTATGCACATTCACCATTCACCTCCTTTCTTGGGTGCCAACACTACTGGTACAACACAAGAACATAGACTTTCTTGGATCAATCCTCTGTCAAGCAACTCCTGCACTTTCCTATTCACTTCTTTACTCTCTGTTGGATTCAACCAATAAGATTCCTTATTGGGCAGACTTAACCCTTGTAGAAAGTCCATTTGATGTGAAATACTCCTCATGGGAGGTAGTCCTACTGGCATGTCATCCGCAACAATCTATTTCAATTTTGTCAACAAATATTTAATCTCCGGTGGCACACTACTTGCCTTCACATCCCCTCTTGGACTCCCTTTAACATTATTGCCAAGCAAAAAAATTAGTTTTTATGCTCCTTCAAAAATTCTTTAGCTGAGCACAACATGAATCTGCTTTTGTTGCTACTGCCAATGCCTTTTTCACCATTGTTATCCACCACAGTCACTTCATTCTCCAAAATCAGTTCCAACCTGTAACGTTGTCCATCTTTCGTGAACTCATATGTATTCTCTCTTCCATCATTGAAAACCTTCCTATAAAACAACCATGGTCTTCCAAGCAATACATGGCATGCATCCATCTCTACCACATCACACAAAACCTGCTCACTAAAATTCCCAATCTGGAAATGAAAAAAGCACTGCTCAGTCACGATAACTTGTTGTCCCTTTTGTAACCACGAAACTCGATACGGATTAGGATGGGAAATGCATTTGAATTTCAACTTCTCCATGACCTCTATGGACACCAGATTTTATGTACTCCCACCATCAATTATCAGATTGCAACACTTGCCCTGAACCTTACGCTTGGTTTTCAAAATTCTCTTTCTCTGCTCAAGCTCCTCTGTGATCTTCCTTTTAGTTTTAAGTGGCACTCTACGAAACATGAAATTATCACCCTGCTCCTGCTAAAGTATCATCACATTCTTGCCAACAACTGATGCCTCATCTGCTTGTGTGACCTGCATTATGGCTTCACTTCTTTTTCCAGAAATATTCTTTTTTGGACATTCAGATGCTTTGTGTACCTAGACTCCACATATGTAGCAAGTAATAATATAATTATCTTTTCCTCTTCTGAATCCTCTGTCCCTTCCAGTGCCATTTCCTCCTTTGATATTTTGGCTACTGGTGGATTCATCCTCCTTTTCATTGCCTCTGACAACACTTGCTCTTCCCCTTCTAGTGCCATTTCCTCCTCGGCTATTTTGGCTACTAGTGGATTCATCCTCCTTTTCATTGCCTCTGGCAGCACTTTCTCTGCCCCTTCTAGTGCCATTTCCTCCTCTGCTATTTTGGCTACTGATGGATTCATCCTCCTTTTCATTGCCTCTGGCAGCACTTGATTTGCCCCTGCCTCTAGGACCTCTTCCTCAGAATTTCTGTTGCAATTTTCTATAAATATTTTCTTCGACCTTCAAAGCAACTTGATAGGCTTCATCTACATTACGAAATTAATGTCTTCTCATCTCATATTGAATCTAGTATTTAAGCCCATTCACATATCTCACCACTGTTTGATACTCTAATTCTTTTATCCCTGATCTGAGTGGCAGTTTGAAGAATTCCTCAACGTACTCCTGAATAGATGTATCTTTCTGCCTCAAGTTCTTTACTTGGTTACATAAATTATGTTGGTAATCGACAAGTAGGAATTTCTCCCTGATTTTTCTCACCATCTTCCTTCAGGTTTGAATCTTCTCCTGCCGGGTGTCTACCCTATACTTTTGTAGCATATCCCACCAAAGTGCAGCATGTCCCTTCAAATTCGTTATTGCAAACCGAACCCGATTGGGGTCTTTAACATTCTTGTACTCGAAGTACCTTTTGAGCTCCCCTATCCAATCAATGAGGGTCTCGACCTTCAAACTACCATCATAGCATAACTCTTCCACCTTTACACTACCTCTATCTCTCAGAAACGATATCAGACGCACTGCTAGGTCTCTCTCATCATTATTTTGTTCTTCTCCGATCTAATCTTCAGATTTTGAGTCTGCTTCAGCATTCCCAGTTCTTCTGTTCTCCAATTATTCTATCCTTCTTCTAAATTCCTCTAATTCTTGGTTCCTCTCACCTGCTCGGGCTGCTCCTCTCCTTGGCGACATTCTCCCAAGTTGTCTTTTAGTTTTCAATCTAACTACCATCCACTCTTGTAGTTTTCAATCTAACTACCATCCACAAGCCTTAATCTTGGCTCTGTTTCCCCACAACTTGTATCTCAGCAACTGTGTTGAACCACCACCAGTCAGGGCTTTCTGTTACCACATTTTAAAGTAGCAATTTAGAAAACCAATCCTCATGAGAAAACTTGCTCTGATACCACTTAATGCAGACACAAAGTGGATAGCAGCGTTTTCCCACTATAAGTCATGTGATGCCTATCAAAGTGCACAGCTACACTACTCTACCAATAGTGTAAATGTAAAAGACAGTTTGCAAAACGGTGTGGACATAATGCCAATTTAACACAGGATAGAATTGTGAACATAAATTAAGAACCAGACTTTGATTCAATTTGAAATTTGAACTTGTTCAATTGAATTTGTATTCAGGGGGGTCTTTGTCTCCCCTTTTGTTACAATGCAATCACTTCAGAACAGTTCGTGGCYGTCCCACTCCAAGGATCTCTATGTCTGCGTGCTAACTCTCCTTAGCAATCAGCGTCACTGCTTCTTCCTTCAGCGTCTGGAGCTGCCTTCGAACTGGTGAACGAACCCGTTCTTTCTCGAAATCGATTTCCTTAAAAACCCTCTTCAGTCCCTTCGTTTTCAGTTTGGGAGATGGACAGTTGCGACCGTTCCTTTCTCCAACAGGTTCCACCATCGAATCCCATGCCCTACGCATATGAACAACCATGGGTTACGAGCCATTTCATGACACGTGGGTAGGTTTGTACCGCATGGATTCTGCAGCAACACCTCATAGAACGGTTCTGCAGCAAACACCTCATAGAACAGTTAGGCAGCAAATGGATCTGCAACAAACTACACAATCAAGGATCTGCATCACTCTTATTCATCCTACAAAACAACTAACTCATAAATTGAAATGTTTTTGGTTGATGCTGATCGCCCGAGAAAACCGGAAATAATGCATGCCATCAGATACTACACCCTATATTGATTCCCAATAACTATATGGGTGTGGAGTGTTGGCGTCTAAATATCCTCAAATAGAATAGAGGCTCCTACCCGGTAGCGAGAGAGACAAGAAAGAAAAGAAACAACTCCGTAAACCTATCTCACTTAGCTACCGAATTCAATTGAGTCGTTAGGTCTTCGTGACATAAGTCCAAGGCATCCCTCAGAAAGCAAGGGATACGTTC
>JASDQU010881167.1:0-13794 GCA_032191745.1 Picea mariana | reverse complement strand
TCTTTAAGAGTAGCGAATGTTGCAGGATTTATCTTAGATACCCTGTTTCTGACTCGGAAAGGTTTTAGTGTTTATCTTCTGGTGTTTTCAATTAAGGAATTCTTAACTGCTTCTTAGTTGAATTTATCTTTCTCATCTTTTCTTCTGTCCATCATTTAAGCTATTAAAAGATCCTTTGAGTATATTATCTCGCCCTGTGGAAGTCTTTCTTCATGTTTCTGGTGGTATTTCATATTTTATGTAAGCACAGACCCCATAGCCCAATGGATGTGTAAACGGTCTCAACCAATTCAAACAACACTTTTACAACAAAAACCTACATATTTCTTTACCTAGCCTAATATCTAAAGTTAAAAACAAAGCTAAATCCTATAGAGAGATCCCTCTCTGAAGCTGGAAGGGCTAGATCCCAGCTTTAAAAGTGGTTGGATAAAGTTACCTTTGTAGATTTCTTCTGTTTCAACCTCTAGGAAATTTACCGAGTGCTAACACCCCCCATCCGAGTGAGGGTTACATGTCATGAAGTCAATGCCCCATTTAGAAAATGGACAAATGTAAACTACAGGGTGAAGAGGAGAAGGGTGTGATCATATCTTATTGTTGTAGGTTTGATAAGCATGGCATTTCTGGATGACAGTAATACAATTGTTAAATAATGAAGGCTAGAAATAACCAACTTGTAAGATCTTTTGGGTAGTGGCATACCTAGACATATGATCGCCACATGCTCTAGAGTGATATTCCTTCAAATCTTTCTTAGCTTCATCATAGGTGAGACATCGTTGAGATATGGAATCAATACCACGATGGTAAACGGTATCACCAAGGATAATGTATTGACGAGCTTGATACCGAATTCGACGATGATCTATACTAGAAAGACCAGGCTGAAAAGTTTGGGTTTGGAGATAAAGGATAATATCTCCATACCATATGTCGTCAGAACTAATCAAAAAGAGAGATTTATCAGGTAAGGAATCCTTTGCCACAGTTTTTGTTTCAGTAGAGGGAAGGTCACATATCAATTCATAAAAACCCAAAGACTTCTTTGACTTGGCGCGTTCAAAATCAAAAACAAACTCTTGGAGAATAGCTATCCATTTAAATTTCTTGCCCCCCAACAATTGTTGAGTAAGGATGTGTTGCATGGGGTTGCAATCAGAAATGATTGTGGCTCTGCGTAATAAGGTGTAGTGATGGAAACGTTGAACAAATTGAACAACTGTTAAGGCCAATTTCTCCACTTGTAAATATTTGGTTTCGGTGGTCGTGAGACTCTGACTCAAATAGTATATAAGATGTTCATCATGTGAATCATCCTCTTGGACTAGAACCATAGTAATGGTAGATTCCGAAGCAACTAAGTACAATAAATAATCATGACTATAATAAGGTGGAAACAACAATGGTGTATGGGTTAAGGCAAGTTTCAAAGATTCAAAGGATTTGTTAGCAATGTCATCCCATACAAAATCATAACCTTTCTTAAGAATTAGAGTAAATCCTTTCGTTAATTCAACATAGTTGGGAATGAATCGACGTAAAAAAATTCCCTTCCCTTGCAAACTTTGGAGTTGGCGTAGAGTGGAAGGAGGAGGTAAATTGATAAAAGCCTCAACCTTCAAGGGGTCTACCCTAATCCCATGTATAGACACGATAAAACGAAGAATTCATTCAAAATCCACACACACAAAAAAATTATGTGGATTCAATCATATGCGATAATAACGACAGCGTAGGAAAATCGCTCGTAGATGTGCCAGGTGATCTTGATGATGCATAGAATGTGTCGTTAGATCATCTAGATAGGGTTGTATAATGTGATTAATGTCATGAAAAGTGTAATACATAGCATGCTGAAAAGTTGCACCAACATTGTTTAGAACAAAAGGTAGTTTCTGGTATGTGAAGGTTCCCCAAGGGAAAATCAAAGTAGTGTTATGTTGATCCGCATGAAAAATATCAATTTGATTACAGCTGGAGAAATCGTTCATCAAGGAGAATATTTCACACCCGACACAGTCGTCAACAATCTAGTCAATGAAAGGGGTTGGATAATTGTCTTTGGGACAAGATTTGTTTATATCCCTATAATCTATAGAAATGTGGATCGTGTCTTGTTTCTTGTTAACTGGAACAAGATTGGACACCCACTCAGTCAAATCCACGAGATACACAAAACTGGATTTAAGAAGTTTCTAAACTTTGAGCTTAATAGCAACAGCTTTGTGTGGGTGTACTGGGTGAAGTCTCTGTCGAATGGGTTTAGCGTCTGGGTAAGTCTTAATCTCATGCACAACAATATCAGGATCAACACCAAGCATTTCTTCATAACTCCAGGCAAAAACATCACAAAATTATTGGAAATGGGTGTTATATGTATGGAACTCAGTAGTAGAACATGAGGCATTGATGTGAACATTTTCCATGACTCTAGGTTTAATAAAGATGTCAAGAGGGATGGTAGGTGAAATATTACCCAAATTCCCTTCATACAAAACATCATGTGTTGATTCAGGAATAGAGGAAATAACAATAACATTAGATAGAGTTGAAATTCGTTGATAGCTCTCTATGGTCTCAAGTTCTAAGAAGAGAATAGAGTGATGATTCCCATCATCCCATAGATTATCTTCCATAGACATGACCATAATGATCATCTCATCAGTAGGAAATATCACGTGAAACAGACCAGGAGATGTATCACATAGAGAAGGAGAAGAAGGAGTTGTCGATTGAATAGCTTGATAAGTTGATTCTACTAGACTTAGGCATTCATTTGACACAAATGAGACAGTCGTCAGAGCTAGAAAATATCCATGGGTCATAAGACTCAAGGGTTTCACTAACAAAGGTCAATATCATGTTAATCGAGGTGACAAAAGGAGGAGGAATATCGGGTGGTGGAATAGGAAATGTACCCATTAATGTTGAATCTTTTAAAAGACCCATGCTGACATTCTCATAACTGGGAGGTTCTTTCAAAATGAAAGGTATGTTGCTAGTACGTGAATCATAATTAAATAAGGCCAGTTTTGTAATTTATTTTCCTTAGTGTGGGAAATGTAACACACAGAAAATAGTAGAAACAACTGTGTGCATGGAATCAATCTAGCTACGACCAAGTAGAAGGTTGTAATCAAGAGGTGCATCAAATACCTCAACCTTGATATTAATCGCCTTACCTTCTAACATAATAGACAATGAAATAAGAACACCATAAGGTTTAAACCCTGTACCATTAAAAGCCTTAAGAGTATTGTGTGACTTGATAATGACAGGAGAGCCAATAGATTTCCAACAAGTGACGGACATGACACAAGTCGATGCTCCTTCATCAATAAGGGTTCGATAAATATTCTTATTTTCCACAACAACTTGTATTTGAAATTCTAATTGAAGAGGAAGCCTTGGAATATGATCTTCCAAGTCAAAGATTATGAAATTGGTATCGGTAGGATGAATTCCACCAATATTCTCTAACAAAGACTTCCGCAACTGATCTAGATGGATGTCGGTGGCCTCCCACCTATTCCAACTGGCTCATTTTGGCAGCTTTCGAGTTTGGCAGTTTTTTGTTTCCCTAGTTTTCGGGTCCCTGATTTGCAAGGTCGTTTTGAGGCCCTAAACAACGTTTTTATGGCTCACCATAGTCGAAAATTCCATTTGATAGTTTGCAGCAAAATGTGTAGTCCTTAGATATACCTTTCCAAGGGGCTATCGTGCGCCTAAAACAAAGATCATATGAAAAAGTTACGACCTCCGGAAGTTGATGTACTAACTTACCCAAACGAGGCCCACATGACTTTTGGTGCTTCGTCTCCTAGGGTTAGGTTTTTGGATGTCTAGGGTTTTTGACATTCCTGTTTATTGTTAAAATTCCTTGAGAGCCTCATTGTAATAATCTTCTTGAGAATGAGTGAAGTCATCACATATCTTCTTAGAGATAAGCTACCACCATTCCAACAAGCTTGTTTTCTGTTGCATTTTACAATTTCAGCTTATTTCCTTATTGAATAGAAAACCAGTTTTACTGTATCTCTGTTGTTCTGTGTTAAGAATATTTTAATAATATGTATTCATTTCATTCTACTCATAAAATCCATATCATTTGTATCAGAGTAGTCTTATCCTTATTGTCTTAATGCATGTCCCTAACGAAGTCAGGGTACAAAGAATTGGGTCTCAAGCTTGTTTCTCTTGAGGAAAAAATCTCTCACACGCCTAAACGACCTCCCATGGTAGGAGAAAAGAAGGATGACATGATAGGATATCCTTTCAAAAATTTTCTTGAGGAGTCCCTCATGCAACAAAGGAACGAGATGATGAATATTTTCACACAAATCCTTCGACGGATACCAACATGTGATGCTTCTTCCTCGAGCGGAGGCCCCGCCCCCTTCAAGATAAAATCAACTTCGATATTTCTATATTTGAAGGTCAAATAGATGCAGATGTTGTAGACAAGTGGTTGATTCTACTAGAATGGTATTTTTCTATCCATAACTTTTCAAATAGAGAAAAAAATTACTTTTGCACTCCTTAAAGTCGTTCCCCATGTCAAAGATTGGTGGGAAAAATTATGTGAGAAAAAGGAAATAGAGGAAACCTCATTATTTACATTTGCACCCACCTGAGAATCCTTTAGGGATGATATTAAGGAAAAATACTACCTTTTTGAAAGTTATGACAACTTGTATACCAAATGGACCACACTATGGAAAGAAAGAGACCAAGCAGTGATAGATTTCACAAATATCTTCCATACCTTGTGCACCAAGTTGGGTATCAAAGATTCCAAGCAACATTTGGTGGTAAAGTATCGCGATGCTCTGCATAGATACATCTAGACCAAAATGGAATTTATGGACATCTCATCCTTAGGCACGGCCTATCAATATGCCATCAAAATTGAGTAGAAGCTCAAACAAAAGATGTGACAATTTGGGCTTGGGAACCCCTCACAGCAAAAACTAGGAAAGGGTGGCCCCAACCTACATAAAAAAAGATAGAGAAAATATGGACAGTATAAGGACAATTAGTCCAAGCCAAAATCAAAGAAGGACATCAGAAAGACAAACAAGGATATCAGGAAGTGGTGCGACTTCCATAAGATCCCTTGGCATAACACTGTTGATTTCCTCTCAAAGCAGTTGCTAGTGGCTGAAGTGAAAGCCTATGAATCAGATGCGGGTTTTGACTCTGAGTCATAACTAGAAAGGGGAATATGGATCATTGATGCGAAACCTAGTGCCACCATTTCTACCACCAAGCTCCAGACTGGTGAACTAGATGAGCCAGAAGAAGGAGAGCACCTTTTCCATTCATAGATGTGGGTAAAAGGCACCCCACTGCACTTCATGGTTGATAGTGGTAGCCAAAAGAATCTCATCTTAGTAGAGGTCATCAAGTGGTTGGCCCTACCAACAACGTCGCACTCACATTCCTACACCATTGGATGGGTCTGCCAAGGAAGCGATCTCTGCATCAGCTAACAATGTCGACTTCCTTATGACATCAAGCCCTTCAAAGGTGAGGTATTGTGTGATGTTTCTCCTCTCAAAGTTTGTAATGTTCTTTTGGGCCAACCTTATTTATGAAAACATCATGTTGTATATGAGTCTAGGCCTCGTAGTGATATTATTAATTTGAACAAGAAATTGTATAGGATACTAGAGGTAGTCCCTACTAGTGTTATTTCCTTGATCTCTACCAAGAAATGTAGGAAAGTAATCTTTCAAACCAAGAAATTTGTCTTCTTCATGATTTGCTCTCAGAGTAAGAGAAATATTGTAGCCAAATCTGGGGCCTTCGCGGTCGATATCTCCACACAACAGAAGCAAGTGGATAAGGTCATGGAATAATAATCAAATATTTTCTCCTCTCCTACCGGGGTACCTTTGCACTGTGAGGTCAAGCATCCCATCGATCGGACCCTAGGCACACTGCTACCAATGAGTCGGTCTACTGTTGGTCTCTGTTAGAAAATGAGGAGATCGAGAGGAATATCCAAGAAATATTCCAAAAGGGGCACATCCATCCAAACTCATTTCCTTGTTGGAGCCCAATCATACTAGTGCATAAGAAAGACAGGACCTGGTGACTCTGCATTGATTAACGATCCCTGCATAAAATCACATTCTAGAACCGGTACCTGATTCCCCAAATTGACGACCTCCTTGATCAACTCACAGGGGAAAATTATTTCAATAAGATTGATCTGAAGTCTATCTACCACCAGGTCCCAATAGAACATACAGATGTATGGAAGACCACCTTCAAGTCAAAATAAGGTATTTTTGAATGGTTGGTCATGCCCTTTGGTTTGAAAAATGCTCCAACAACTTTTATGAGGATGATGGATGATATCTTGCAACCTTTCACCAATACGTTTGTAGTGGTGTATCTGGATGACATCCTCATCTACAAAAAGACTTGGGTGGAACACTTGCAACATATTCAGCAGGTTCTGCACACCCCGCGACAACACAAACTATATGTAAACTTGGAAAAATGCTCCTTTGACATGGACAAGCTCCATTACTTAGGCTACATAATTGATCAACATGGTGTGCATGTGGATCCAACCAAGAAGATGAACCGAGGATGACTTAGGAAGTGGAAGAAGCCAACATTAGATGCCTTGGAGCACCACGAGATGAAGAAGGAAAGACAGGTTGGCGAAGCCCGAAAAGAATGGGTCAAGTTGACCTGGGGTTGTAGACACCTAAGGTTTTGGTAATTAGGGTTTTGAAACCTAGGTTTCGACCTGAGGCTGTCGGTGAGGGATTGTAATATATAAATAGAGGTCGAGAAGACCTAGGTCATATTAGTACTATGGTTGAGCCTTTTTATCGATTATTTTTCATTGGGAGAATATTGTATTATGGGTGAGAGAAGTGCTGAGAGAGAGAGCCTTTTGGTATTGTAAGATCTTCATTTAGGTGCACAAGGAGGGAGAGAGAAAGAGAGACGAAGAGAGAGGATATGTTGGCCAAGAGCGTAGATCAGAACAGTAAGATTTATCTTAATATATTATAAGAACATTTCTATGGATGTAACCCTAGAGAGAGGGTGAACCACGTACATTTTTTGTTGTGTGTGTGATTGATGCATTGAGCTCTGATGTTGTTATATTGTTATCTTCATTATTGTATTAGATCAGATCTATAGCTGTGAAGGATAGATCTAGCTAGTTGAATGATAGATGCATGTTATGTTGCTATTGTAATAAGAACCACTTGATATTCCCCTAGTTGTAGACATTTATGTCCTGCAACCCCCTCATAGATGCTTCGGGTGAGACTTCATCTGCTTCGCAGGTGCTGTCGAAAGGGCCAGCATCTAGGGCTTGTTGGTGTGCTCTTGGAGTTGAACACTGGGTCTGCCCCTGTTCCAACAAAGTCCATCGTTGAGAACTTGAATCAAATAAATACACCTGCAACTTGTCCTAAAAAACCAAGAAACACAAGCAAATGGTGATAATATATAATCTTAGAAAATTTAATAGCATAATCCATCAACATTCATAACAAATATTCCCATGGAATAACAATTCAAATATTTGCAAGATATTAATTGGATGAGAAAACAATATTTTTATTACAATTTAATCAACAGAATTGAATGAATTACAAACTTTTGTGTTGGCACGATTCAGAACCGAGAAACTAAGTCCCTTCCAGTTGGGCCTCCACCACTTCAATCCTCCACCAAATGAAAGCTCATATAATAGAGACAATGAGGTTTTAAATCAAGTAGGAAGAGCTTGGGGGCTGAACAATGTGTTCAAACTTAAAAGGATAAAGGGATGTAGACTCAATATGAAGTGAATAATTTCTCTAGAGTAACTTTTCTCTCAAAGTTGAATTCTTCTCCTCTTTTCCATAGCTTGGATTTGGCCCATTTATAGCCTTCAAGTGGAATTGAAGGGCCGATTCAGAACATTTCCAGTATATGGAAGGTCAAGGATCATGGATCTCATGACGTAACATGGAAACCCGACACCATTTTTTAATTTTGGGCACAAAACCCGATGTACGTGAGATGTAATGGTGCAACCTACGTATATGCATGGTTTATAATAGGTAGGGCATGTATATGTGGAAAAATATTTTTTTTATCTCTAAGATTTGTAAAAAGGGACTTCAAGTCCATAGAGGGAAATGGAAAAGGCCTTCTGAGCACATTTGCATAGGGTGAGGAAAATATTGCTATAATAGATGCCCCCTAATGTGTGAGATCAAAGGAGTATTTTCAATGGCCGACATACATTATAATAACCAGAAGTGGAGTAATGGGGACCCAGTTGGAAGAACTAGTTGCTCCTTAGAATATTACAATCTGTATTGACTTTGCTCACATGGATGCTAATTTGAATTACACTGCAGATCCATGTGAAAGTATACCAAACAGTTGTTCATGGTCATGAGTAGGCAATATAAAGGTGGCTACATTCCAAAGGACTTCATATTCACGAACAAGTCCCAGTAAAACCAGTCTCAAAATCAATCTGAAGATATATGTATACAATGGAGTACAATCTGATCTCCCATGGTCACTAAAGTCACATAGGTACTGGTCCAATGAAAGATAACAACTGCTTAGGAAATTTTCAACTATGAACCGATGTCTTCAAGTCTTCTACATGATCCACCAAAGGTGCAAGTCTACATCATGTGAGAAAATGAGTTGAGGTCGAACACAATGAGACTTCACTTGATTACTGGTCATTAAGGTATACCGTTAACAAGCACAAGACAAACTATCGATAATAAAAGTAGGTATGAAGGCACCAAGTACATTCTTACAAGTTTGAATAAAGGTGTTGGGGTCAAACACTTGAAGAATCCATTGATCATGGGAAATTTATGTATTCCCAACTGTCGATGGCGAGAGAATGTTCCACTAACGACTGTAAGCCTCTAGGTACTCATAGGAATCTAGTTCTCATCTCCAGAATAGATGAGCTAGAGTCTATGGAAGGAGACCCAATGAAAGGAGAGCATTGAGGCATCTCTCATCATTCAACATGAGGTACAAAGTAGGAGATTGATGATTTGGAGGAAATCGGTTGAAGAACATGTTCACGAACCAATGAACCTATGCGTCTTTCGTGTTTACCATATGCAAGAGGTACACGAAAAAGACCCTTTGAATAGAAACCAATAAGGAAAAATGATGACAAAGGCGAGAAAAACCACCAATAAGATGAATGGAATCCAACACACTGCAAGAATCCCAATGTGTGAATAGATTTCTTGTCGTCGAACAAAAGGGAAACCCCCTAGTCAATGACCAATGATGAAATGTTGATTCTTGGGTTCAAGGTTACCTACCAATGATGAAAGTAGGGCCAAGGTGCACAATAAGACTATAGGTTCATGTAATTCGAAGACACACTGAGGGTATGGCCGACATGCAAAGTCAAGATTTTTGAGGAATGCCCGACATAGCTTGATAGACATCCTTTGAACAAGAGAATGAGACATATGGAATACTCTGGAAGCATAGACTTAATGATAAAACTTTGAGATGTAGGAGGCATCAATCAAAATCTCCATAGGGACTGGAAGAGTAACCAGTCGAGGGAGTAAACTCTTTGTAAAGAGCTCAGCTTCCTAAGGTCATGCTAAACCCAAAATTTTGATGAAAAGTGGACTCAAAATGTTTTTTCTCTGTTCAAAGGAGACATGATTGCTTCCAATATAAGATAATATTCTTTTTTCGCCCGTCTTTTTTTTTTCATAGTCAAATGAATGTTATGATACAGAGGAGGAAACAAGTGTCACAAGTAAGCAATCTAGTTCCAACAATGGAACATACCTATGCTCAATGCAAGGATGTGCATGCAAGAGATGGACACTCGGGGGAATGTTTCCTCTTGGGTATAGGGTGTTAAGTTGCAAAGGATATAAACAAGACTTTGCTTGATTGATGATGTGAACTGTTGAGGTGAAAGGATTATAATGCAAAAGTGAGAACTAACAATAGGCTCAATACTGTAAGCAAGATAATGAGATGAAATTACAAATTAACGCCAAAAAATGTCATTTTTAGTAATCTTAGTCTACTTCGATTGAAAAAGGGATAAAATTGCACTATTGGCCCTTGGTTATGAAAGTTAGCGAAGAGTAAGGAAGACAAAGAAAAATGTGAACTACATGGAAGACACAGTGATTGTTGTTGGGTCGAAGTGAGCAAAAGAGAAGAAAATACAGAGTGAAGTAAGAGAAAGAAAGTCATTGGATGAAGAGATTGAGGATGATAGATCAACAAGAAAGAAATATTGTGGAAAACTCATCAAGAGGAAAAAGCCACCATTGGATGCTTTGGAGCACCGTGCAAGAAGGAAGGAAAGACAGGCTCACGAAGCCCTAAAAACATGGGTCAAGTTGACCTAGGGTTTTAGACACCTAGGGTTTTGGTATCTAGGGTTTTTGACACCTAGGTTTCGGTCTAGGGATGTTCGTGAGCTATTGTAATGTATAAATAGAGGTCTAAAGGACCTGGGATGGGTTGGTGTTATGATCGTTGTTGTTTTCTTTGTCATTATATGATAGAGTGAGTAACATCGAGTGAGAAAAAAGTTTTGAGTATCAGAGCCTTCTGTAATGTAAGATCTTCAACTTGGTGTCAAGATCAACCCTGGAAATGGGTGCATAGGTGATGCAGGAGCATTGCCAACGTCAAGCGAGATGATGCAGGAGCATCGCCAATGTCAAGTGAGTGTGGGGCACACACCAATGCATTTTGGTATGTGATAAAATTGTTTGAATGTTTTTGAAGTGGAGGCACCAAACATGAATGAAACAATTAAGGAAGGGCGTACTTCCATATTGTAAATAGACCTTGAGAGTCCTGCTGTCATATGTATTAGGTGAAGGCCTTTATGTTAGTTAATGTAAGTAGATAGCTTTAAAAATTCAGGATTTGACAGTTTTAGGATCCGGAGGGAAAACGGATATAGACACCCTCCCTTGTATTATTGTAATAATAAGCAGCATTATGAGAAGAGAGAATAGGAGAGCAGAAGCAGAAAACTGTGTAGAAAACCCCATGTATAGAAGTTCTGGATTAATACAAATATTTTTAGTTTAGACTCATGGTGTTCAATCTCTTTTCTGTGTTATGCATGCTGATTGATATATGCTTGTTTACTCTCTATTATGCATTTTCTTTTATGCGCGAATGTATGATTTCATATTTAATGTTTGAAATCTGAAGAGAGGGAGAGTGAAGAATGAGTTTCAATTGTTTCTCTGTCTGAGCAAGAGGTTTCCTGCAGGGAGTGTAGTGAAGTTTTCCGCAAGGCGTCTGTTGACAAGAGTCCAGAGTTCCATCTCTAAAAGCTCAGAAGAGATAATGTTATTCTCATCCTCACAAAAGTGAAAATTAAGCACAGGAGCCATGCAAGGAGTGCATAGGCTGAGTGAAGTCTCAGTGTTTGCAAACTGAGTGAAATTGTTGGAAGATTGTTGTCACAAAGAGTGCGTAGAGTCTAAAAGTCTGATACTTGGAAGTATTGAGGAATTTCCGCAAGGAGTGCGCGCAAGAATTTTCCCCAAGGGACTTGGGAATTTTTCAATCAAGCTCAAAAGGGCTAGTGCTTGAAGCATTGGAAGGAGGCGTAGTGAAGGCATTTTGTAGGAGGACAAGTTCCTTAAGAGAACACTTTGTTCATTTCGCAAAAATCACCAAGGAGGAAATTGATGGTTGGAGTTCTCCGTGGAGAATTCACGAGGTCCCGAAAGCCGTTTGATCTTGCAGAGGAGCGAGAAGGTTACGGAAGCATTCGTCGAGCGTAAAGCTCAGGAGAAATCGGTCATTGGATCACTCACGGAATTGGGTCTCGGGGATTCGCGAGTTGAAAGGTCGAAGTCTTTGCATCAAAACTCGTGAGGTCACGAGGTGCGAAGTCCGGAGATAGCAAAGCAATCTGAGCCATTTGTTGGAAGAAGGACACGTGTCACTAGATCACTCGTATCGAGGACTCGGATATTGAAGGTCATAAAGGGAGTTCATTCAACTTTGCGAGTGGTGAAGTTACGAAGTGAATTAGGGCCGTCCATTTGAAAGTGGACAGGTGGCATACTCATCGAGAGGTCAGAGTATCATTGACTATTTTGGGGTTTCAAGAGTTGAGGAGTTGAAGGCTTAGCATTCGGACTCGCGAAGTTGCAAAGTCTGAGAACTCCAAAAAGGCGGGAAGTTCCATCGTGGGACCCGCAAAGAAGACGTGTCAAAAAATTTGTCATTTTGGCATATCGAAGGATAAGAGGTCGAGACTTTCATCCCGAAAGTCCCGAAGTGGTGAGTAGCGAAGTTGAAAAGTGCCGAAGTCGGGCATGAGGGAGACATGGCTAAACCTCAAGGTGGGACCGTGTGATAGACAGGCGGACACGTGTTGCCAAGAGGAAAGGATTCAACACTTCGTTGACTTCTCGCTTCTCGGGAGTTCATAAGGTAAGAGCTCAAAGGCATGAATTTGAACTCGTGAAGGCGTGAGAGGTGAGAGGAGCCAACGATAAGCCTAGCCGATGGTCGCGCAAGGAAGGCACTGACAGAGGAAGATCCATACCCATATCGGCATTTCGGGTATCGCGGAATTAAAGGAGGAAGAGTCAGAGTTTCGACTCGTGAACTCACAATATCGTGAACTGTGAAAAAGAACCTGTGGATCGATTTGAAAGGGGATTCTAACAGAGAATGCGAAAGAGTCGATCCGGCTCGAAGGGCATATAGAACAATCCTGTGAGTAGATATCGACCTGAGGGTCGAGAGGTCTCCGTCAGTTTGGTATCAGAGCACAGAAAGGTTTCATTGCTTTCTGTAGTAGGGAAAAGAAATATTCACCATACCGCTGAGAAGAAGGGACAGGAAAACACCTGATTCGCCAGAGGATAGAGAAATGCCGAGAAGAAGGGGTAGGCAGATGCCTGACCCAGCCATGGAAAGAGAGATGCGTGACCTACGTGCCAGACTTGAGGACATGGAAAGAGTCAGTGTTGGGGATCTTAGTGATTCTGGAAGTGAAAATGAGGTCGAACATGAAGGAGAAGAGGTCACAGCAGAAGATGCAGCAAACGAAATCCTGATTAGGGTTGTTGCAAAAATGGGTGCTAAGGCAAAAATGGACATTCCAATATATGAAGGAAACCTGGATGCTGAAGAGCTTCTAGACTAGATTAGAGATCTGGACACATATTTTGACTATGAAGATGTTGAGGAAGACAAAAAGGTCAAACATGTTGTCACAAGACTTAGAAGACATGCAACATTGTGGTGGGATGAGCTACAAGCTGACAGACACTGCAAAGGTAAGCAGAAGATCAAGAGTTGGGATAGGATGATCGTGAAGATGAAGGTAAAATTGATTCCCAGGGATTACCAGATTACTCTATTTTGAAGAATGCAGAATTTGAGACAGAAGCTGATGATAGTGAAAGAGTACACTGAAGAATTCTACAGGTTGAACATCAGGGCAAGTCATCGCGAAAGTGATGATGAAAAAGTTGCCAAGTGCATGAATGGTCTGAGATACGACATTTAGGATGAGATGAGCATGATGACCATCCAAATGGTGGAAGATTCTTATCAGATGGCTCTAAAATCTGAAGAGAAGCTAAGCCAAAAGCAGGGTCAAAGAGGCCGAGACAGAAGTCAGCCCATAGGCAAATTTGTTTCCCAGGATAGAAATTAGAAACCAAAAGAGGATTGGAAGAAACCTCAGACTCAAACTAAGAGAGGTGGAAGTTCACAGAGAGGGAAGCATATCGAACAGAGAGGTCAGTA
>JASDQU010881166.1:18012-46784 GCA_032191745.1 Picea mariana | reverse complement strand
GACAATTTAATGTTATTGATGTTGAAATGGTAGAATTGTTAAAGCGTTTTATATTCGGCAAATTATTGTTATTGGTGATAATATGATGAGATTGGTTGGCATTATAGTTTGAAATTCCATTCCGCAATGATATTGTAGAGTTTGTTTATATTTTGATCATGTGTCACTTCAGTTATGATGTCATGTGTTTTTGCATTGATATGAATTAGGTGATGTTGTTAATTTCTTATTTGTTAAAAAGAAAAAAAAATTCCTATTGTTCTTCGCTATTCATAGACATAACGAAGGGGACGTTACACCTTTGTCCTTGACCTTCTATGATTAGATGAAGAGTTATTATTACACGTTTTTAATGACAAGACCTTATGTGTAAATTCTTGGTTAATTTAGAACTTAGTCTTGATGTACAACGAGATATGAAATTGTATATTCTTGTGTCCTGAAGATAATGTTGAATTATGAATGATTTAAAAGTTAGAATTCTCACATGCTTGAAACATTAATGATTGATGAAGGATTAAGTTATTAGTTTATTGGAACCTTGAATTTAATATTCATGTACGACTAGCTAAGTAGTTAGACATCCTTGTGCTTTTATTATGTGGACATATGTTTGTTTTAAAGTTTGTTTACTCTTGTGTCAGTTATTTTTTTACGTGTAAATGATTAACTAATTGGATGAATTGCGTGCATTGAATGATGTTGAATCATGTTTAGTCTGGTAATTCGATCATGCGTGCACCTTGAAAATAATGTTGATTATTGTTGAATCCAATGATTGGTTAATTGCGTGCTTGAAAGGAATGTTGATTGGTTGTTAACTCAGTAGTTATATCAATCACATGCCTTGGGAAACAATATTGATTCGTGATCATTTAGACAATAGACTTCTTGCATGCAATGAAAATATGATGTAATCAATGATTGTTTAGATATTAGACTTCTTGCGCGAAATGGAATTTAATGTGATGGATGATTGAATTTATGTGATTGGAATCTTGTGCCATGAATATAAATTATAATTGCTCTTATGCCTTGGATATAATTTGTTGTATGATGGGCTATGTGATTAGTTAGGATACTTGCACTCCATGAATTTAATGTTGATGTATGATTGATAAAGATGATGTTTACCCTGACGCCATGATTAATTGATGTTTAGGATTGATTGATTGATCGACATAGTTGATGTTGGAATTGATTGTTTGTGGGATTTAGACACCTCATTGTTCCTTAAAATAGTTGTCATCCCTGAGACTTTAAATTGTTAAAATCAATTGGAACCTGGGCTTCAACGTTGCTTATGTGTTCTGGAGGTCCTAACCTTGCAGGGTAGGTTGGGAAGGTACTCATTTTATATTCATTATCTGATTGAATGTTGTTGTAAATTGTTTCAAGATGATCATGATGTGATATTATGCTAGGCTATGTATGTTTATGTGTCATTATCCTTTGATGACGGTTGAATGCATCATTAGTGATTTCCATGATGAGTAGATGGTACATCTTTTACTTATGATGTTGTTGACTAGGCGATGTTGTGATCATATGTTGATGTTAATTTTTAATGAAAAAAAGAAAAAACCTACCTTTTGAGCTTCTCTTTTTCTTAGGCATAACAGAGGATCGCTACATATGGTATCATAGTGGGTTCAACCCCATGAATTGGGATCATTATGGCTTCCATTGTATAAACACTTACTTAATAATTTATCACTAATTAAATTGAATGGTGTTCGTGCAAGTAATCATGGTTAGAGGATGACGTCATTCTAGGGGAGGAGGCGTGACACCTCTAGTAGCATCCACGCCAGAGGGGTCTAACCCCTAAGGATAAGAATAAGTCATTGGATAAGAAAAAATTGATGTTGGGGATGTGGTTGGGTTGATGAGGTCCTTTAAGAGGATGTTAGAGACCTTGATTAGCCGTTTGGATAGAGATGAGATCAGGGCGTTGGTACCCCCTGAGGGTCCATGAAACACCCCAAACAGTATTGGTAGCATTCAACGAGAACTCGAGAAGGTCAAGTTTCTCGAGTTCTTTGGTGCCATGGACGACATGGCCACCAAGGCATGGTTTGAGAACATGGTGATGTTGTTTTCACCTTGCGAATATACCTAAAACATGAAGGTCCACATGGTGGTATTTCAGCTGAAGGGGAGCACTCTTCTATGGTGGAAGATGGTCCTGCCAATACTGTACATGGTCGTCGAAGATGTGTCATGGGAACTATTCGAGGAGTGGTTCTAAGAGAGGTATTTCTCTAAGGAATTCATTGAGATTAAACTAAATGAGTTCAACACCTTACGACAGGGCAGTCGTATAGTGCTCGAGTATGAATCTCGTTTCATGGAGCTTCTTAGGTATTCTCCACATTTGAACACCAAGAAGCTCAAGTTCAACAAGTTTGTGTTTAGCCTTAACGTCATCATTCGTACAAATGTGAGGATACTAATGCCTCATACATTGCACGATGTTGTCCAGAAGGACCTCATAGTTGAGGAAGAGATGATTAGCAGAGGTGAGAGCAGGACTCCTACGAGACCAATGGGACATGAAACATCTAGTGTGCAACAACATCAGACACCGTCTAGACATCCATCAAGGTATCGAGGCACTCCGAGAGGATCCACGTTCACGACACCACGACGATCGATACCTCAGCAACAGACTCCATATAGATGACCACAACACTAGCAACAACGTTGTGCGCATCAGCAGCAGTTCAGGCTTGTTCAATAGAATAGGCTATGGTTCCAATTTGGTGGTCCATGAACTTCTACTTCAGGGATTAGGAGTATTGGACTGAAGACTAGATGCTGGACATGTGGAGAGCCACATTACCAGCATGACTGTCTAGTTGAGAGGGACAAAGTAGCCAGTTCATCTGGAAACACTACAGTAGGAGATTTGGGCAAGGCCCACTAAATTCATGCAACGGTGAATAACCTCCAAGGTGAGCACTAGTCTACTATGCTTGAGACATCAGATACCATCACTGACCACACCTTTAGTATTTTGATAGATTTAGGTGATATAGAGAGCTTTATTTATGGTGCAACACTAAAGCGAATTAAGGTAAAGGAAGTTGAACAAGATGAGTTTAACTACATGGAAATGGCTTTGAGAGCCAAGTAGAAGGTTGGAGGAAAGGTTACTAAGTATAGCCTTAACCTGGGAGATTTTGTCACGAAGGACAAACTGTACGTCATGATGTTAGGGTATTATGAGGTCATGATTGGTATTGACTATTTTGAATCGCATGATATGATACTCAACTGTAAGATGAAACATTTGAGTTTGACAGATGATGAGGGACAAAGATGAGTGATTGTAGGAAGAAACCAAGGAGTTTCCCTAAGGTTCATCTCTTCCCTACAACTACGGAAGAGTATGTGCAAGGGATGAAATATATATAAAATCCTAGCGCTGAACGAAAAGGGTGTGGCGAAAGGACTAGAAAACCTTCCCGTAACACCTTGTTTCCCACAATTTGTAAATATAACTATATTGGCTAGGGAACTATGGAGAACTCAAATGTCTGAATGTTTCATTTGATGGACCTTTGTATAAAAGGTCGATGAATGTAAATTATGTTATTTTAATAGAAAATGTATACATGTTTCATGATTTTTGGAAAGGGGATGTGCTAAGAGAGACCACGAATGCTATAAAAAGATGGTGGAGGGGACCAGGAATGGTTGCATTAACCTCCACCGAACTGGTACTTTGTTGGATTTAATTACTCAGGATCAAAGAAACCCCCTGAAACAGGAATGAATTACAGTTAGGATGGTAGGTGGGAAGACCTCTCAAAGAGTTAATGAGGGGATGGGGAAGATCGCCCATCTATAAGGCTTCCAAACCTGACCATAGACTGGGAATTTGGGCCACACACAATATTGCTAAAAAAGGCAAGAAAGGAAAGCGTGGGGGTCAGGGAGGAAATATGTGAAGAGTGCAGAGATGAGATCCTAAGCTCTCGAAACTGAGGAAGGACTAAAAGAGGAAAGTGAGTTATGATCACTGAAAATAGAGACTGATTTGAGAGAAGGAGAGTAAACTTCATCCCTATCTATTTATGTACTAGGAGAAGGAGAGTAACCTTCGTCCCTAACTTCCATTGAGTTGGAATAGAGAGATTGAATCTCAAAGCATCGTGTTCTAATATCAGGGGAGGCTAGTGGTAAATCCATTAGGAGTGACTGAGCCTATGGTTAGGTGGAAACGAGCACCCCTTTCAACAGTTACATCATGTCTTATGGTTTTGATAAGTGTTTTCATGACTTGTTCTTTGAATTGGAAATAATGGATGCATGCATGTATTTATATGCCTATAAATGGTTTTTGTATTGAAATGATTAAGTTATGAGTATGTGTTTGTTCCCTTGAGAACTTATAATTCTTCTCTATTTCCCATATATTCCATTTAACTCCTCGAAGGTGTTTCCCCAGGGAATTACAACACAATTCCAGAGTTGGAGAAAACCTCTTGGCACTGCTACCATTTCAGTAACCTCAAGAGTTTACCTTTCCCTGTTTCATATCTTAAAGTTCAATGAGTTAGGGAGGAATTTCCTTCAGACCAATAGTCTAAGAGACCTTGAACTCATGCCCATGTCCATAACTAAATACCTGACTAAGAGTAGAGTTCATATCCCAATATTCATTTGAAGGTCCATGTGACCAGTTTCTAGGAACCCTCCGCTAAAAGGAGTTAGCTCATGAAGGTTTCAGAACATCGGGAGCTCGAAGCTCTGAGATGTCAATTTCATGATAGTCAAAGTTACCCGAACTACTGAAGTAAAAAGAGTCATAGATGACATAAGAATGTGACAGAAGATATGGATGTGAGCCTTTTATTGGGAGGAGAATCAATCTCGGTCATCATATCGACTCAAATACCCATTGGAGTTAACGAATCAAATACCATCCGCTCGATTAAATTGATGTTTGGGAATCATTGCGAAGCACAAAGGTGAAATTAGTGGACATGCTAGTTCATGGCCCACAATCAAGAAACATCATTGATCTAGTTGCGAATGGAAGATCAACGACCAGGATTAGATCAAAGTCAAGCGATCACTTCCCAAATTTTGGATATTGGACCCCAAAATCACTATGAACTGTTGATCTATGAACGAATATTGATGGTGGGGAATAATTACAGAGCATGAAGGTGAAATTAGAGGATGCTCTAGTCTGCGGCCCACAATTACCCAACATCGTTGATCTCGTTGGGCTGGAAGATCAACAACCTCGATTAGATCAAGTTGGGAGAGTACTTTGCAGATTGTGGAGGTTGAGCTCTCTAATAGAGAGTGTGCATGATGGGGCCCCACAATCACTATGAACCATTGATTGATGAACACATTGATACTGGCCGGATCATGACCATTAGACCTAGAAACGTTGCTAGGTGGATAGTCATGAGTTCCTTTGGAAATATGTGGAGTAACAGAGTCCTTATGTACCATCGATCTGAGAGAAGGGACATGTCTTGAAATATCATCGACTTCAGGTGTAATCACTCTAGGAGAAAGAAAGTGTGGAGAGGTTGAAACTCTCGAAGCCCGAAGAGCCGAAGGGATTTGTAGCCATCGATCTATGGGAGACACGCATTGACAGATCATTTATTTCGGGTCTAAGAACTCTGGAAGAAAGTGAGTGTGGGGAGGTTGACACTCCCAAAGCCCGAAGAGTCGAAGAAGATCTGAGCCATCCAAGACAAAGGGATAGGTGTCATCAGATCCTTCACTTCGGAGGAAGGTGGGGTCATGAGAGTTGAGAACTCCTGAAGTAAATTGTCACCATCGATTTGAAAGAGACACGTGTCGATAGACCATTGACTTTGGGTAAAATCACTCTAGGAGAAAAGATTGTGTGAGCATCTGGGACTCCCGAAGGCCAAAGTCCTGAAGTGGACCCAACGCATAGATTAAGATGGATGCATGGCACCTGATTTGGAACTTTGGGTACAAATTACTTCAGAGGAAAAAGAGTTGGAGTGATCAAAACTCCCGAATGCCAAAGTCTCGAAGAAGATCATAATTGTCGATCACAAGGGACTCTTGGCGCTCGATCTGTAACTCTGGGTATGGAGTACTTCAGAGGGAAAATGTGTAGGAATGTTTGAAACTCCATAACATTGAAGTCCTGAAATAAATCAGGGTCCTCGAAATCCTTGAGGACACGTGGTGTCAGAGCGTGAACTTCAAAGGTTTTCCACTCTAGAGGATTTCTTGTGGTGGTCATATTGGCATCTAGTCATAACTATGATCATATGCAAGTATAGGGGGATGAAAGAACCCGAAGATTTTGGGAGAGGATATCTTTCTTCTCCGACCTTGTTTCAGAGCATGGAGATTGTGGCTGGAAATTTCTGGAAGAGTAGAATGGAATAGGGAACCCGAATGAGGGTATTATTTTTCTTAAGAAGAATGAAAATTTGTACGCCCCATCATGGGTGTGTTAGAAATTTGTATCAGAGCGTCGGGCTACAACACTTGGCCTTCTTGGGTTCATGGACGAGTCTCTTAAAAACCATATTTAGAGTACTTTTAAAGAGTCGGGTTAAACTTTTATTGAGGAAAAGAATGAAACTTTCTATTGTGTGTGTGCATTTAAGAAATTTGAACTCTGTATTGTTCATAAACTAATAGACTATTGGCTAACAATAAGTGTTTTTTCATCACTCGATAAGTCATTAAATCACGGGAAAAATTCAAGTCTAAAGGATGGTGATGTGTTATGAAGTGGGGTATGGCTCCCACAATAGATACAAAGAATATGATGAAAGGAGGGCGGTGGAAACCCCTCCAGATCTGAATGAAACTATAAGGATCCTTAGGGATGAATTACAGAGTTGCAATGCTGACAAGGAGAGATTGATAAAGGAGAAAGAAAAAAAATACAAATTAATGCAGTCTTGTTGCAGAGCTTATCCGACATATAGAGGCAGCTACAACATGAACCCGCAACCATCCATGTCGACCGACGACATGTGAAGAGAAGTCAAAGTACATCTGAGATCCAAAGACATGGCCCCATAAGTGACCACACTAGGAGAATTACCTCGAAGAAGGCCCAACCTAGAGGCAGGGGACACTCATCAGAAGAGTCCTCTGGAAAGGAAGATGGCAACTCTGAGGGATCTTCTAGTAGCAAAACTAGCTCACATTCTCAAAGGAAAGGAAAGAAGCGAAAGCATTCCAAAATTCATGATCATGAAGAGTTCAAGAAAGTCAAACCACCGTCTTTCGATGGAGAGATTAGGAAAGGAGAAGAGGTTGAAGCTTGGCTGCTTGGTTTAAAGAAGTACTTCAGAGTCCAGGACTACTCTGAAAACTTGAAGGCTCGAATAACCATCTTCAACCTAAATGGAAAGGCTTCCATTTGGTCATGAGACCTTAGGAATATTAAAGGAGTCCATGAGAAGGACTTGTCATGGAAACAGTTCGAGAAATACTTGAAGAAGCAGTCAGAGAAATACATAGATGGGAAGACTAAGGATTTCTATGAACGCAAGCTGGGACAACTCACCACAGATGAATATGTCAATAAATTCCTTGAGATAATGAGGTATGTACCCTACATAAAGGATGAAAAGGTAAAAATGAAACGATTTATTAGTGGATTACCTCAAACCTACCGGGACGGGATTGAGTTTGACGAAACAAATACCTTAGTAGAAACAATCTGGAAGGCAAGGTATTGTTATGAACAGTTCAGGAGTAAGACAGGACCTCACGAGGATTGAAACAAGAAGAGTAGTTCAGGATTCAATAAGAAGGGGTTTAAATCCTCAAGATTTAACAACTATGGGAAGGGTTCTAGGATGAACCTTCCTACTAGAAGTATCTATCGGCAAAATTTCCAATCTCAGAGTGGAAATAAACCTTTTGAGGCAGTCCTAGGAAAGACTGATAACCTATAGAAAGAAACCTTAAAATGATGGGGTTGCGGAGAAGATCATTGGTTTAGGGATTGTCCATGGAGACAATAGAACAATAGGATAGTCTACAATATCCAAGAAGATATCACCATCAATGATGTGGCTAGAATCATGCAACGAATTATGCAACCTTTGACAATAATCAAGCCAACCACCAAACTTTAGTGGTGGAGATGGAAGGTATGATCTCCAACCATCTAGTTTCTATTTTAATTGACCTTGGTTCTAATTTGATTTATGTGGCCCCTCATACTATTGATAAGTATAAACTACAACCAGTTAGACATGTTAAGTCGTGGCTGGTACAACTAGCCACTGGGACCAAAAGAAAAGTAGCAGAGGTTATACCAGCTTGCAAATTCATCATGGATGGATTTTCCACCTGAGTGACCCTTAACATACTTCCCCTAGGATCTTATGACTTGTTGATTGGTATGGACTGGTTGGCTTCTTATAAAACTAAGTTGGGTTATTACCATGAAAATTTAGAATGTGTAAATGAATAAGGGAGAAAGATAACCCTTCAAGGGATTCAGAAGCCCGTCTCAGTGAGAGAAATATCAACCCTTCAAATGAAAAAGTATTGGAGAAAGGGGTTTTCTTTATATGCAATACAAATGTTGGAATATGTTGATGATGACAAACCGAACCTAGAGGACCACCCCATATTAAGAGAATATAAAGATGTGTTTCCATAAGAGGTACTAGGTCTACCTCTGAGAAGAGACATTGACTTATCGATAGAACTTGCACCAGGAATAGTGCCAGCATTTAGAACACCCTATGGGATGAGTATGACAGAGTTAGTTGAGCTCAAGATACAACTAAAGGAGATGATGGAAAAAGAATACATCTGACCCAATTTATCTCTATAGGGAGCACCCATCTTGTTTGTGAAAAATAATGATGACACACTCTGATTGTGCATAGATTATAGGCAACTCAATAAGACAGCCATAAATAACAAGTACCCGTTACCAATAATTGATGACTTGTTCAACCAATTGGGAGGTGCTTCCATTTTCTTGAAGATTGACTTAATGTCTATATACCATCAAGTCTAAATTAAGGATGAATACATCCACAAAGAAACCTTCACGACAAGGTATGGTCACTATGAATTTGTGGTGGTGCCATTTAGGTAAACCAATGCCCTGACCACTTTTATGTTCTTGATGAATAATGTACTCAACAAATTTATGGACAAATTTGTATTGGATTTCATTGATGATATCCCAATCTACTCCATGAACAAACAGGAGCACGAAGAACATCTTAGACTCATACTTCAAGTACTAAGAGAGAACCATCTCTACGCTATGTTTAGAAAGTGTGATTTTTTCTAGAAGCAAGTCCATTACTTAGGCCATGTTATTTCTAAATAAGGGGTGGCAGTAGACCCTGGCAATATCAGAATGATTATGGAATGGCCTACCCCAAAGTATGTATATGATATCATATCCTTCACGGGCTTAGCAAGATATTATAGAAGGTTCATAAAAGGGTTTTCCAAGATTGGTTGTCCAGTCACTGCCCTTCAGAAAAAGGGGGTTAAATTCACTTGGACATCAAAATGTGAAGAAATATTTCAGGAACTGAAATACCTCTTGACCCATGCACATGTGCTGAAGATTGCAGACCTTGATAATGACTTTCTCGTGTGTACAAATGACTGTAAGGAAGGAATCAGAGGATTCCTTATGCAAGAGGGACGTGTAATTTGATACACGTCTAGGAAATACAATGATCATGAAATCAATTATGTGAACCATGACCTAGAGTTCGCTGCCATAATGCATGCTTTAAAAATGTCGAGGCATTACGTCTTGGGTAGGAGATTTGTACTTATGACAGGCCACTATTGGTTGAGGCACCTATTTGATCAACCAAAACTCAATGCTAGACAAGCTAGGTGGATGGATCTCCTTAGTGAGTTTGACTTCGAAATCAAACACATCAAAGAAAAGGAAAATAGGGTAGTAGATGCCATTAGCAGAAGTATGAAAATGATTCACCTAGTAGCGGTAAGCACGTATGAAACGGATGTCAAGGAAATAGTAAGGAATGCACAATAAACATATGCATTCTTCAAGACCGTGACCTCATACCTAAGGCAAGATCCTATAGGGATAAAGTATGAAGGCTATCAGATGCTCGACGAAGGCCTGTTGACTTACAAAAACATATTGAATATCCCAAATTGTGGCAACTTGAAGAGGCTCATAATAGACGAAATGCATAAGAGACCATATACTGGTCATCCAATGTAACGTCCCCGGGCATCAACCCCACTGTCGAGAAACGCTACTACACGGAACATACACTTATATATAATATGCATTAAATAAAATTAACACATGTAACATACAATTACTTCCATCATACAGACTTAAATAGAATTAACAACAATTCATACATGCAGCAGAATACATGAAAATATACAAGCATAACAAACATGCGTTTTAATTGAAATTAAACACTAAATGATACTTATCTTTGAAACTGTAGTATCTCCATCAACTACGTGCACAAATTCAATGAACCTCCCAGCCTTAGACCACTCTGCTTATCATGCTCAACAATGGGTCACCCCCAAGTTGTGAGTAAGCTCCAACCATGGCAAGGGAATCCTACAATAGGCTGAGGTTACAGGAAAACTCCACAGATAAAATGGAAGGAGTCTCTCCAAAAGCCTTCTTACGCCCACTACTCACAGAATCCCATTCCCANAACCACTTCCCAGAAGACTCTCTCACCTGGAGAGAGTTGCTCACAGGTCTGACAACCTACCTCTTCTACCATGGTCCCGACAACCTAGTTCTTTAGCACACTCCTCGACTCAGTTCCATCTAGGTGAGGAAAACAACAATGGTTCAACACTCATTCACATAGGGATGACAATATCAACAAAAGATGGGCATGGCATGCAGGCGACAACAACCCACTCTAAAACATGACACAACTAAAGAGATTACTTAGGTGTCGGGTTCCTCATAAGACACTGAACGGTTCATGGATTTCAGGTTTCATGGGTGTGTGTGAATATTGAAAAGGTCGAATATAGAGGCCTCTAGATTCACATGAATAAACCGGTCGAATTCTGGTTCTATTTTTCAGGAATGCGTGAGAAGAAAAATTAAGCAGTGGTCGATCACATAGGTCTCATAGTTTCAGACGGAGGATAGGAAAACTCGCAGAACGAACCCCCAACTTAGCTGACACTTCAGCTTTAAACTGCATCTGCCTAGGTCGACACTTGTCTTCCTAGAGATGCATTCATTCCCTTTTTGAAACATTGGAGCTGCATGTGTTGCCTCTCCCATGACTTAGGATAAAAGCATGTTTGTCACACAACTTTGGAATAATAATAATTTATTATTCTCAAGGACTTAAGCCCCTAATCTTAGCCCCTATTTCCAAATTTTCAGCCCCTTTTTGCCTTACCCACCCTATGGAAACTTAGTACCCCATCACTCTTTATTCGTGGTCAGTTTTCACGCAACAATGTTTAATATTTATTAATGTTATGCATAATTACATATACAAAAACAGGTTCCTGGCCTTTAACACTTAGGCTCTCCAGCCTAATAAACACATAAGCCCACCATCTTATCAACACTTAGCTCACCAACCTACAAAACATGATTACAATTCATAAATATGATTACAATTCATAATATAACCGGGGCATGTCCTTGGGGTATTGCAATCCCTTCCCCTTATTTTTTCATTGTCCTAAGTGAAACTATTTACACAACATCAACAAGATTTTCAAAATATTCAAAATGATGTAGGTACTCTGCCTGTATAGCATCTTCATGCTCCCAGGTTATGTCCTCGGGAGTGTATAAGGTCCACTGGACCTTTACAAGCTCTATGGCTCGATTCCAGAGTTGTTTTCTTTTCTGGTCCAATATGCACATAGGATGCACTTGTAGGATACCTTCTTGCTCCACCTGAATCACATTCCAATCGATTACATGATTAGCATAAAGTATATATTTTTTAAGCAATGAAACATGAAACACATTATGTACAGTCATGGATGCAGGTAATGAAAGAATATATGCAACTAGCCCAATCCTTTCTAGGATTTCAAATGGTCCACAAAATCTGGCTGCTAACTTGGCATAGTTTCCCAGCTTCAGGGAAATTTTGTCATCTTTCACTTTCAGGAAAACATGCTCTCCCACTTTAAAATCTTTGTGGGTTCTGTTCTTATCAACATAAATTTTGCTTGTCTTGGGAAACTTTCAAATTCTGCTTAATTTTTAGCATTTGTTCTTCCATTTCTTTGAGAAACTCTCACCCAACTACTTCCCTATCAGTTGGATTATCCCAGCTTACTGGAGTATTGCACTTTCTTCCATAAAGTGCTTCAAATGGGCTCATCTTCAATGATTATTGATACCCATTGTTTTACACGAATTCTACCAAGTGTAGGTAGTCTTCCCATTTAGATGGTTTGTCCATCACATACATCCTTAGTATTTCTTCTATCACTCAATTCACTCGCTCTGTCTAGCCATCAGACTCGAGATGACAGGCTATGATAAAGTTCAGATTCATTCCAAACCCCTTGAATAACCCTTTCCATAAATTTGAGGTAAATTTCGGGTCTATATAGACACAATTGTCTTTTGCATTCCATGCAATCATGCCACTTCCTTCATAAAGGTTTTGGCAACATTCATTGCCTTATGAGTAGTCTTTAACAGAATAAAATGGGTAGATTTCATAAAGTTCTCCACCACCACCATGATTGAATCATGTTGCTTTCCGGTCCTGGGAAATCCTATGATGAAATCCATTGTCACTACCTCCCAATTCCACTCAGGAATGGGTAAAGGTTGTAGCAACCCTGTTGGGTGCTTGTTCTCAGCTTTAACCTTCTGGCACTCCATACATCTAGCTATGTAATATGGAATTTCTTTCTTCATACTTGGCCAAAAGTAATGGCTCTTTACTGTTGCCACATTTTTCTGATATCCAGGGTACCCAACATAAGGTACGTTATGAATTTATTTCAAAATCGCAAGTTTCAAATCCTGGACATTAGGTACATAGGATTTGTTTTTGTACAAGAGTGTTCCATAAACTCCAAGATTGTAATATTCCATGCCTTGCAGCATATTACCTTGTTGTATCTTTGCTACCAACTCCATGTACTGCAAATCTGCATTTGCAGCTTCCAAATTTTTTCCCTTAATATCAGTTTGGTACATGCTAATGGTTGTAGCATGTAATTTGTGCACTCTCCTTCTGAGTGCATAAACCACTTTGTTTTCATTTCCTTTGATATACTTGATATCAAAGTCATATTCATAAAGAAAATCCAACCACCTACTATGCCTAGAATTCAAGGTTGGCTGATCAAACAAATACTTCAGACCGTTATGGTCTGTCCTCAGTTCGAACCTCCTTCCTATGAGGTAATGCCTCCATTTATTTAAGCATGTACTATGGCTTCCAACTCCAAATCATGAGTTGCATAGTTCCTTTTGTGCTCTTTCAACTTTTTGGATTCATAACAAATTACGAATCCATTCTGACTGAGGACTCCTCCTAGTCCTTCTTTGCATGCCTCTGTACACACTACAAAGTTTTCATTCTGATACGCAATCCTCAGGATTGGAGCACTGGTTAACAATTTCTTCAATTGTTGGAAGATTCTCTCACATTCATGTGTCCATTCAAATTTCTTCTCCTTCCTTTGCAAGGAGGTCATAGGGTGAGCTATCCTTGAGAATCCTGCAATGAACCTTGTATAATAGCTAGCTATACCCATAAAGGATCTGAATTCCATCACGTTCTTTGGCACTGACCATTCTCTGATGGGCTCAATCTTCTCAATATCTACAACTATCCAATCCTTCGAAATAATATGCTCCAAGTAATGGATCTGTTCCTGATAAAATGAGCACTTGCTCAACTTGGCATATAGTTGGTTCTCTCTTAGCACCTACAACACCATCCTCGAATGTTGTTCATGCCCTTTTTCTGACTTGGAATACACTAGAATGCCATCCAAAAAAACTATGACAAAATTTTCTAGATAGTCCATGAATACACCATTGATGAGGCACATAAAAACAATGGGTGCATTTGACAACCCAAATGGCAACATTGTGAATTCATAGTGACCATACCTTATTCTAAAGGTTGTCTTGCTAATGTCTTCATCCTTTATCCTTACCTAGTGATTTCCCAACGTGAGGTCTGCCTTAAAAAATATCTTCGCATCCTTCAAATGATCGAAAAGGTCATCAATCCTCGATAGAGGATATTTGTTCTTTACAGTTACTCTGTTCAATTGTCTGAAGTCGATACACAATATCAATGTCCCATCCTTCTTCTTCATCAACATGAACGGAGCACCCCAAGGTGACATTCTTGGGAATACATACCCCTTCCTCAAGAGCTCCTCAAGCTGAAACTGAAGTTATTTCATCTCCGACGTACTCATTCTGTAAGGATCTTTCGACACTAGAGCTACTCTAGGAATCAAGTTTACAGAGAAGTCAATATTTCTTTTCGGAGGTAGTTCAGGTACCTCCTGGAATACATCTTCAAACTTATTTAGTATTGCATGATATCCAATATTTGACACCTTATCCTTAAATTCTTCCTCCACATGGGCTACAAATAATTGACAGCCTTTTCTGTAGCACTTCTTCAACTACATTGTTGATATTTCTCTGATAGCAACAACTCTCAGAATTCCTTGGATTGTTTTCCAATTTTCTTCCTCATCCAAGCAAGTGAATGCCTTGTTATGATAGTATAGGATGGCATGGTGTTGGTCCAACCAATCCATCCCAATTAGACAGTCATAAGAACCTAAAGGAATAATGTTCAATTCAACCCTTGCGCTCAGTCCATTCATGTCCACTGGACATGACTTAACCAACTCAGTGACTTTTCTCTTGGTTCCTATAGCGAGTTTCCACTTCAATCATGTGCGACTGATATTCATCTTGATTTTTTTCTAGAGATGCAAAGATCCTTTGCATTCTACTACCCATGTCCTTCACTATTTCATCTTGTTGAACATTATGGACAACTCTCACTTTGCCATTTTTGTGGGGATAATATTTGTACTTGTGGTTCCCCTGACAGCCCCAACACTGAATGGACGTCTTCCTTGGCCTTTGTTCCCCCATGTCACCCATTCTTGTCTCTATAAAAGATGTTTGTCATTGAGGACTGGTTCTGAAAAAGGGTGGCTTAGTTCCTTTCTTCCTCTGATCCATCTGGAATTTCTTCTTGTCTTCCCAAGCCTTCCAGAAGGTAGGATTCTCTCTTTTATGCTCATATAAGCATTTTTCTCTTCTTAAAGTTTCTTACGTAGTCTTAGGATCATCATACTGGATCTTGTCACCGATGGAAGGTGGAAATCCACTTAGATACCTCTGAATATTGATAGTCTCATCCTTGATGAACATAACATACTTCAGTAATTCAAAAAAACTTCATTTATATTCATCAATGGTCTTGTTTCCTAGCTTGAGTTCAAAGAACTCTTTCATCATTCTGTCATAATATCTTTTAGTCAAGTATTTCTTCTCGAAATACCTCTTGAATTATTTCCAAGTGATATCTTTCTCTCTAATGTGTTGCACCTACACAAGTTGATCCCACCACATGGATGCCTTTCCTTTTGGTTGATACATTGCAATTATTCCTTCTGCATGAGAGGAATAATTCTGTAGTTGGAAATATTTCCTCATGCCAATCAACCATGTTTCAGCATCCTCCTCCTTCTTATATTCTGCATCAAATGTAGGAGGCTTAATCTTGTTCATTTTTCCCTTCAGCTCATCCACCCTAGATCTCATGTGCTTTCTAGTAGGAGATGGGCTTGAACTACTGTGTTCCTCCTTATTGGAATGCTTCAGGGAATGGTGATGATGCCTGCTAATGCTTCTTGATATACTTTTCCTCTCACGGGTCCTGCGATTCCCTGATTTGATTGAGTCAGTCTCCCTATCCAACTTATTTTCTATTCTCTCCAAACTCTTCATCAACTTTAATATGAATTCTCCTTGTTTGTCCTTATCTTTCATAAGATTTTGGTTATCTTCTCGGTGAGTTTGGGAATATTTTTGCAATCTTTCAATGATTTACATCATGTTTCCTTCCTTATCTATCTCGTCTCCATGTCCATTGGAGTTTGATCCTTCAACTCCCAAATGGACATCCATTCCTTTTGCTTCATTCTCTGAACTGGAAGAATTATGTGCTTCCTCCATTCCTTTACTTTGCGTCAATTTTCTATGGTCATGACACTCGTTGAAATCTACAAACACAACATGTAGTGAACCAAAATTTTCTAGGCCATCATTCCTTAACAAATCCCACAGAACTCATAAACCGAATATGTTTTAAGAAATGTTCATATTTCATGAATTTTCCAATCTCTTCTCAACTCTATAACAATCCTTTGGGCACTATCCCCTTTTCTCTTAGTCCCCAACCCACGTGATCATGGGTCGTGACCACTCGCCTATCAAAAAGGGTGCTTCGCGACTTTGTGTTTTGGGTATTCTATTGTGGGCCAAACCCGAAACTCTCGATTCCTTATTTTTTGAATCGCGAATCTCCTAGGCACTAGCTCCTCTCACTAGGCCCCTTTGATTGTGGCATTAGGCTATGACCTGGGCCCCAAATTTTGAGTGCTTCAGGAGGTTTCAAAGAACTAAACAACAACTTCCCTAGTTCTGAACTAATGAACTCGCAACGTAGGGTGGATCAACCATCCACGTCTTGATCTATATTTATTTTTGGCATGAAATAAGAGCAAATATATAATGAAGAAATGCAGAGAGATATCACAGATATTCAATAAGATAACAAAAATGTATCATATATGAAACCATAAACATAGATATGCAGTAATACATGATTTATATTAATGAAATAAATGTATAGAGACTGTAAAAATACAGAGTGAAAGACTCGCTAGAATTGTGGTAGCTTATCTCTGAGAAGAGATGTGACAGCTACTCAAATTTGTAAGAAGATGATTACAATGAGCCTCTAAAGGGATTTTTACAATTAAAAAGAATGCCAAAAACCCTAGACATCCAAAAACCTAACCCTAGGAGATGAAGTGCCAAAAGTCATGTGGGCCCCGTTTGGGTAAGTTAGTACGTCAACTTCTCGGGGTCGTAACGTTTGCATACGATCTCCGTTTTAGGCATATGATAGCTCGTTGGAAAGGTATCATCAAGGAGATTCATTTTGGGGTCTCAATAGTGAATTTAGACATAATTTATCAGCTTGATTCTGAAAAAACTTCATTTGGGCCCTCAAAATGGCCCTAGAAGTTAAATCTGCTAAAAATAGTAAACTGCCAAAATTGCCAGAAAACTATGTCGAGCTAGTTGGAAAAGGTGGGTGGCCATCGATATCCACCTGGATCAATCCTCCCTCATTAGGAAGAAATGGTCTCCATTGCATTGAGTGCCCGAGGGAGAGGAAAAAGCATTTACTGAATCTGAATCTTGGTGAACTGCTTGCCTTGTAGGAGACGTTGCACTGCTCAATTTTTGGAAGGCTATAACGGGCATGTGGCTGGAAGGGTTGGATATTTTTAACTAGTCTGGATACATGATATTATTTTGTGTAGAAGGAATCTTTACACTTTTCTATAATCTTGTTGACCTGCTTCTGTTGGATAAAAGGTGCTTGGGCCGAGGCTGTAGTGGTTGTAGTATCCTTTCGTTCACCTTTTGAGCAGATTGTGAAGAAGTTGAATTTTCTAGTATGAGATACTACCTTGCGACACTTTTTAGGTGGAAGAGTACTCAAAAATACCTCTGGTATTCTGTAGAGATGACCCCCTAGAGAAACAATAACACTACGAGGTTGAGACTCATAAACAACATGGTGCTTCCACATATATGGTTGGCCCAAGATAAGATCATAGACATCCAGTGGGGAAAGATCATGTAATACCTCATCCTTGAAGGGTTGGATGCCATATGACAATCGATACTACTGGCTGACACAAAGATCTTGTCCTTGGCGAAGCCACTCGATGTTGTATGGTTGCGGGTGTGGTGTTCTCGACAATCCCAACTATTTGATGACCTTTGCTGAGATGAGGTTCTTTTGGCATCCGCTATCAACAATAAAATGTAGCAGGGTCCCCTTCACCCACGTCTTTGAATGAAAAAAGTGCTCTGCCCCTTCAGGATCCGTTGGTTCTTCTAATTGAATTGTCATGGTTGTGACAATAACAGTGGGGTTTGCGTCGATGATCTATCTTTTACCAGTATTTTCAGAATCAGATTCTAAATTAGGGTTTGGCTCCTTGTCTTTGATCTCGGCCACCAATGGCTATTTTGAGTGACATTCATCGTTGTTTTTCCAAGGTCTTTCATGGAAATAACACCATTTTTCGGTGTCCTTCTTTGTCTTCTCATGAACCTTCTTTTCCTATGGCTTGGACTTGTTTTTGGGAGATTGTTTGTTAGGGCCATATTTGTCATACTTTTGTTGTTGTGTATTTGCAGACCTAAACTCCCATTTGTTCTAGTGTTTAAATTTCTTCTCGATTTTAACAACATATCGATAAGCAACACCGAGTGATGAGATGTCTAGAAAATCCATTTCAGTTTGGATGTATCTATGTAGAGTGCCATGGTATTTCAAAACCAAATGTCGTTCAGAGTATTTGATACCCATCTTGGTGCACAAGGTATGGAAGGTATTGGTGAACTCCAAAAATACTTGGCCCCTCTCTTGTCGTAGTGTGGTCCATCTCATGTACTGGTCCTCATAGTTGCCAATAGGGTAATATTGTTCTTTTACCGCATCCATAAAAAAATCCCAAGTGGGATCAGACCCATATATTCCAGACTCCTCTATGGAACTTTCCTCCCAGTAATTTTCCCACCAATGTTTTACGTGGGGGAGAGCTTAAGGAGTGAAAAGGTGATCCTTTCCCTGTCGGAAAAATGGTGAACAGAGAAATAACTGTCTAGCAGATTTAACCATTTTTTTAGGGCATCCGCATCTATCTGACCTTCAAATATGGGAATATCAAAATTAACCTGTACCTTGAAAGGAGAGGTTCTTCCAAAGTGGTTGTTTGATGAAGATACACCTATTTCTATCGGTAGGCGTTGAAGGATGTGGGAAAAATTCTCCATCATTTCATCCCTCTGTCACGTGAGAGCTTGCTCAAGAAATAGATTTATAGGATTATCTGCTCCTTCATTTTTCTTTTCTTCCTCCATGGAGGGTTTTTTGGGCGTGAAAGAGCGATTGTATTCAATAGATACAAGATCGATACCCAACTTTATATACTTGTACCTAGTCGGGGACATGCACTTAAAAAACAATCAAGAGAAGCCTGCTTTGATACCATTGATCTAGATTTATTTTCGGCACAAAATGAGAGCGGAGATATAATAAAGAAATGCACAGAGATATCACAGATATTCAATAATATAACAAAAATGTATCAAAGATGCAACCATAAACACAGAGATATAGTAGTACATGATTTCTATTAATGAAATAAATGTACAGAGACTGTAAAAATACAGAGTGAACGACTCGCTAGAATGGTGGCAGCTTATCTCTGAAAAGAGATATGACGGCTACTCATATTCACAAGAAGATGATTACAATGAGGATTTGAAGGAAATTTTACAATATAAAGGAATGCCAAAAACCCTAGACATCCAAAATCCTAACCCTAGGAGATGAAGTGCCAAAAGTCATGTGGGCCCCGTTTGGGTAAGTTAGTACGTCAACTTCCCGGGGGCGTAACTTTTGCATATGATCTTCGTTTTACATGTATGATAGACCGTTGGAAATGTATCATTTAGGAGATTAATTTTGGGGGCTCAATCATTCCTTCAGCTATCATTGAGAAGCTCTATCCCAAAAAACCTTCATTTGGCCCCTCAAAATGGCCTCGAAAGTTAAAACTGCTAAAAATAGTAAATTGCCAAAATTGTCAGAAAACTATTTTGAACCAGTTGGAAAAGTTGGGTGGCCACTGATATCCACCTCAATCACTTCTACTCAAAATCCCACAACTAAAACTTGCTATGGAACTTTAAGCATCGGAGTTCCCAGACTTCGGAACTTCAGAGCTTTGGGACTTCGTGGCTTCGGGACTTTGGTGTTTCAGACTTCAGGTTTTGAAATATTTCACGCTTGCTTCCTTTCAATCTCATAACTCCTGAACACATGACTTCTCTACCCTTCGAGCCATCATAGTACATCTTTCATTGACTAAGGTGATGGCACATGGTACATCTAGGAAATTCCACGTCACCCCAGGCGATGTCATGTGACCCCACCACGTCTACTCTTTCGCTTAGAAAATTCAAATTTCAAGAGTTTGTGCAATGACACATCCCACTTCTCCCAACAGTCAAGCTCCCAAAATTACAATCTCCTCTTCCGCTTGATCCAATGGTCAAGCTCTTTTTTCCATATCTATGGGGTAGATCTCCCTCGAGACTTCAGGGTTTCAGGTTTCGGGCGTTTATGCCTCAACACACCCCGCTTATCCCGATTGCCAAACTCCAAAAGGATTATAGGATAACCCTCTTGAAACTTCTCTAGATCTGATGGTCATAGTGAATTTCCCTTCCTTCCGAACAGATCCTATGGCTCCAACACCTCAAGTGTTGTGATCTTTCTCTCTACGGTCAAATACCACACTTTTTGTGGTTTTACAATACTTCTACTCCTCCTGAGCTTCATAAATCAGACAAGGTAACTTATTGGCACTCAGGAACATTCTGAGGTCTGAAATTAGTCCTACAGACACAAATTCGTCTTGAAATATTGGGTCCAAAGACCGCTTATCAAGCCCATCCAGGCTCAACGTTGAAACAATGGATCTGATAGCATATTGTAACGTCCATGGGGATCAACCACACTACTGGGAAATGCTACTACGCAGAACATACACTTATATATAATATGCATTTAATTAAATTAACACATTTAACATAGAGTTAGTGCCATCATATATACTTAAATATAATTAACAAAAATTCATACATGTAGCGAAATACATGAAAATATACAAGCATCACAAACATGCATTTTAATTGAAATTAAACACAAAATGATACTTATCTTTGAAACTGTAGTATCTCCACCAACTACGTCCAGAACTTCCATGAACCTCCCATCCTTAGACCACACTTCTCATCATGCTCAATAGTGGGTCACCCCCGAGCTGGGACTAAGCTCCACCCAAGGCAAAGGAATCCTATACTAGGCTGAGG
The DNA here is from genome assembly GCA_032191745.1 of Picea mariana. Taxonomy (NCBI): domain Eukaryota; kingdom Viridiplantae; phylum Streptophyta; class Pinopsida; order Pinales; family Pinaceae; genus Picea; species Picea mariana. The sequence goes on along the minus strand of JASDQU010881166.1, from coordinate 25,564 downwards.
TTACAGGAAAACTGCACAAAGAAACTAGAAGGAGTCTTTCCAGGAACCTTCTTACACCCACTACTCACAGACTCTCGTTCCCCACATGCATTTTCCACCCAGGAGTATACACTTTCACAAGAACAGTCCATCGGTGCTTCACCTCCCTCTCTAGTTCTCCACAACAGGCTGAATCAGGAATTATCAGAGCTCTGTAACTTGTGTTGGAATCTCTCTGGGAGAAAACCACTTCCAAACATAATCTCTCACCTAGAGAGAGATGCTCACAGGCCTTACAACCTTCCTCTTCTACCATGGGCCTAACAACCTACTTCTTTAGCACACTCCTCGACTCAGCTCTAGCCAAGTGACGACAACAACAACAATTCAACACTCATGCACATAGGGATGACAATATCAACAACAGATGGGCATGGAACGTAGGTGGAAACAACCCATGCTAAAACACGACGCAACTAAGTAAATTAATCAGGTGTTGGGTTCCTTAGAGGACACTGAATGGTTCATGAATTTCAGGTTTTAGGTGTGTGCATGAATATTGCAAAGGTCGAATACAGAGGCCATGGGATTCATAGGAATACACTGGTCGACTTCTGGTTCATGTTTTCAGGAATGCATGACAAGAAAAATTAAGCAGAGGTTGATCACAGAGGTCTCACGGGCAAAACGAACCACTAACTCAACTGACGCCTCTAATTTAAAATGCATGCACCTAGTTTGACACTTTTCTTCCTGGAGCTGCATGCATTCCTTTTGCACACGTTGGAGTTGCATGGGTTGCCTCTCCCGCAATTCACCAAAGCCGTTGATCTCGTCGGGCTGGAAGATCAACAACCCCGATTAGACTGAGTTGGGTGAGTACTTTTCAGATTGCGTAGTTTAAGATTTCTAATAAAGAGTGTGCATGATGGGGCCCCACAATCACTGTGAATCATCGATCAATGAACACATCGATATTTTTAGATCATGATTGTTATACCTAGAAAAGTTGTAAGGTGGATAGTCGTGAGTTCCTTTGGAAATCCATAGAGTAACAAAGTATTTATGTACTGTCGATCTGAGAGAAAGGACATGTGTTGGCAGATGATCGAATTCTGGTGTAATCACTCTGGGCGAAATAAAGTGTGGAGAGGTTGAAACTCATGAAGCCGGAAGAGCTGAAGTGATTTGCAGTCATCGATCTATGGGAGACACACATCAACAGATTGTCGACTTTGGGTGTAAGCACTCCAGAAGAAAGTGAGTGTGGGGAGGTTGAAACTCCTGAAACTTGAAGAGCCAAAGCATATCTGAGCCATCCAAGATGAAGGGATAGGTGTCGTCAGATCCTACACTTCGGAGGAAGGTGGGGTCATGAGAGTTGAGAACTCCCGAAGTAAATCATGACCGTCGATATGAAAGATACGCGTGTCGATAGATCGTTGAATTTGGGTGAAATCACCCTAAGAGAAAAGCTGGTGTGAGCATCCGAAACTCCCAAATGTCGAAGTCCCGAAGTGGACTAGAGCCATTTATTTAGATGGACGCATGGAATCTGATATGGAACTTAGGGTATGGATTACTTTAGAGGAAAAATATTTGGAATGATAGGAACTCCTGAACGTCGAAGTCTTGAAGAAGATCGTAATCGTCAATCAAAATGAAAGCGTGGTGCTCGATCTGTAACTCTTATTACAGAGTACCTTGGAGGGAAAAGGTGTAGGTATTTTTGAAACTCCTGAATGCTGAAGTTGGGAAATAAATCAGCTTCATTGAAATACCTTACGACATGCGGCATCGGATCATGAACTTCAGAGCTTTGACACTACGGAGGATTTCTTGTGGTGGTCATCTTGGCGCCTGTTATCCTGGCTTCTGGTCATAGCCGTAGTCATATGTAATTATAGGGGGATGAAAGAACTCGAAGATCTTGGGAGAGGATATATCCCCGCTTTGAGCTTGCTTTGGAGCATGGAGATCATGGATGGAAATCTCTGGTAGAGTATAATTGAATAGGGACCACAAATGGGGGTATTTCTTTTCCTAATAAGAACGAAATTTTTTACGCACCGTCGTGTGTGTGTTACACTTCTGATAGTACCAGAGTTTGTGATTGTATTCCCAAAAGATTTACCAGGTTTGTCACTTGAAAGGGAATTGGAATTTACCATTGAATTAAAACCAGGAACTTAACTGAAGCAAGAAATCCTTATTGGATGTCGACCCATGAGTTACAAGAGTTAAAAATGAAACTGAAAGCATTGTTGGGACTAGGACTTATAAGTCTAAGTGTGTCACCTTGGGGTACACCTGTTATTTTCATACGGAAGAAGGATGGGTCATGGAGACTCTGCATTAACTACCATCAATCGAATATGGCAACAATCAAGAACCAATATCTGTTGCCACAAAGAGATGATTCGTTTGATCAAATGAAAGTCACAACAGTGTTTTTGAAGATCGAATTGAGATCAATATATCACTAGTTATGAATCAAGGAGGAAGACATTCATGAGACCACATTCAAGACAAGGTTTGGACATTACGAGTTTATCGTTTTACCATTTGGACTAACAAACACCCCAGGGGTATTAATGATCTTGATGAATGGGGTGTTCCATGAAAACTTGGACAAGTTGCTTCAAGTATTCATTGAAGACATTTTGATATATTCTTAGACATTGGAAGAACATGACGAACATTTGCGCATGGTACTACAATTTTTACGAGAGAAAAAATTATACGAGAAACTGTCGAAATGTTTTTTTTTATCAATCGAGGATTCATTATTTAGGTCATGTTATCTCTGGATAAGGTGGAGAATATTATGGAATGTCCTACACCAACGAGCATACCAGAAGCACATAGCTTCATGGGTTTAGCTGGATATTATTGATGGTTCATCAAAGGTTTTTCAAAGATAACAAATCCAAGCACGGAATTGCAGAAGACAAATAAGAAGTCTTTTTGGACCGAGAAATGTGTGGAATAATTTTGAAGGCTCAAGGATTTGTTGATGACCGCGTTGATACTAAAGGTCCCTTACATGGACAAGGATTTACTGGTATGCACAGATGCATCCAATGAAGGCTTACGTGTAGTCTTCATGAAAGACGGTCGAGTGATCGCTTACATCTCAAGGAAGTTAAGAAAGCATAAGGAGAACTATGTGATGCATGATTTGGAGTTGTTGGCCATTGTGTATTCCGTGAGAGTGTGGAGACACTACCCAATTATATGAAAATTTGAACTGAAAAACATAACATTGTGGGTTGCAACACATTTTTACGCAAAGTGACTTGAACGAGCGACAAAGGCATTGGTTAGAACTGCTTAGCAAGTACTATTTTAAGATTACCTACATAATAGGTATAGTGAACATAGTGGCAGATGCGTTAAGTCAAAGACCATGCATATTTTCGGTGATACCACTCTAGATGAATATTCGTGAAAGGATTCTAACTATACAGTGTAGTGATGATTGGTATAAACAGGTTAAAGAAAATATCAGACAAGACACCATGTTGGTACCAAAAATTTGAGGGATTTACTATGGACAATGATGGATTAATGAGGTATAATAACTAGATATACGTATTGCCTAATGACGAATTGAGAATTTTGATATTAAACGAAGCTTATATAACAGTGTACATGGATCATCCAGAACTCATGAAGATGAGGGAAGACATTAAACCTTTATTCTTTTGTAAAGGAATGAAGTCATACATAGTCATCTATGTGGTGAGATGTCTATAATGTCAGCAAGTGAAAGATGAACATAGACATCCGACAGGATTACTATAACCAAACGCTATTCCAAAATCGAAATGGGAGGTCATTTTGATGGACTTTATTGTGGGATTATCGCTGGCAGCAAGGAGGCACAACTTGATTTTCATGGTAGTTGACACTTTCACAAAGAGTACACACTTTATCCTTGTGTGTATGACGTATCAAGTGCCAAACATAGTGTTTTCCCTTGACCAAGTGTTGGAGAACCTTGGTCATGTTTGACCTCTTCTGGGACTTCGACCGACTAGTCGAAGGTGGAGCCCAAGTCGAAGTGGAGATCGCGGGATCTCAACCCCTTTTTAAGGTAGTTTTGGGATTAGGGTTTATGTAACGGGTATGGGATGTCACCTGATGGGTTTACCCATGTTTAGGCCCATTTTGTAATGTATAATTAGAAATCTAGGTGATGTAAGTAAATACAAAGATACAGTAGACTTAGTAGAATCGGCTTAGTGCAGAGCTAGAGGCTTTGTGCATACTATGTGTTAATACTTGCAGAGCTAAGTGAAAGTGATTGTAAGAAGCTTGTGTGAAGACTGTGTAAGAATTCTTTGTGATGTGACCTAACTCAGGGAAGGAGGATCTAGCGAGGTGTGCAGATCTCCTATCCTATGCGCAGTAGGTTTTTTGGGCTCTGTGCATGTAGGAAGATTGACATAAGATAATAAAGAAAGAGAAGAGTTGGTGGACGTAGCCTCACACTGAAGTGAACTACATATATCTTGTGGTATGGTTGCTTTCTGCATTATGGTTGTTATGTTATTGATGTGATTTATGCTTAGTAATGATATCTCTATGTATGATGCATCTGGTATGATAGATTAGTGCTTAGTAATGTGAATGAATGCTAGATCTGATCTATCTCTCTATGTTAAGTGCTTGAATGTGTTAAATCTTGTTGAATATTGCATTGCTCTGTAATTAGGTTTTATATGTGCGATGTGAATGAGAGTGAATGATAACTACTAAGTGTTGTGTTAGAGTGGTGTAATCACAGATCTATGTCCTAGCTAAGTTGTATACATTTGAGTCATGCAACCATCCCTGTATCTAGCTCAAGTGAGACTTCATATACTTCACAATTGTTTCTGAAAGGGAGGATAGTTAGGGTTTTGTTGGTGTGTTATTGAAGCACTGAAACCTGGGTCTGCCCCTATGCCAAAAAATGGTTATGTTGCCAAGACTTGAAACTGTGATTGCTGGGAACTGAAGAAAAGAGAAATATTTGTGCGTAGATATGCTACTTTAGTGTGTAGTATTCTACTTGACTTGCGAAGATCTGTGCTAAGAGGAGAAATCGGATCTGAAGAAAAGAGGTAAGATATTGAAGCTTTGTTCTCTGAGAAAGGTAAGATAAGAGAAACATTTTACTTTGAAAGAATGAATCTAGGTATGTTTGATAAATTGTTTCCTAGTCTGAAAACTAGGGTACAACTAGAAGAATGGAGATTTGATATGAATAGATATGATAGAAATAATGAAAGGTATGTTATCTCTATGCATAGAAAGAATGCTTGGATTAACAAACGGATGCAGGATCCTAGAAAGAATTTTTTGTAGGTTAGTTAATGTGATCCCAGTGCGCAATATAGGAGACGTTGGGAATTGTTTAAGAGAAAGAGAGGATTAACCCTTTGTTACAGCTACAGAAGACTAGGCCATCTTGCTAAGGAATTCCCTAGTAGAATACCTAATTGTATTTGTTGTAAATCTATGGACCATGAAGTTTTGGATTTCCCTAGAATGATTGCTACAGTTGAAAACTTGAATATGAGACAATAAAACTATGAGACAAGCCAAGAAACTAAGGATATGATAGAACCCCAGAAAGAATCAGAGACTTTATTATTGCATACGAAAGAAACCTTNCTCTTCTGGGACTTCGACCGACTAGTCGAAGGTGGAGCCCAAGTCGAAGTGGAGATCGCGGGATCTCAACCCCTTTTTAAGGTAGTTTTGGGATTAGGGTTTATGTAACGGGTATGGGATGTCACCTGATGGGTTTACCCATGTTTAGGCCCATTTTGTAATGTATAATTAGAAAGCTAGGTGATGTAAGTAAATACAAAGATACAATAGACTTAGTAGAATCGGCTTAGTGCAGAGCTAGAGGCTTTGTGCATACTATGTGTTAAGACTTGCAGAGCTAAGTGAAAGTGATTGTAAGAAGCTTGTGTGAAGACTGTGTAAGAATTCTTTGTGATGTGACCTAACTCAGGGAAGGAGGATCTAGCGAGGTGTGCAGATCTCCTATCCTATGCGCAATAGGTTTTTTGGGCTCTGTGCATGTAGGAAGATTGACATAAGATAATAAAGAAAGAGAAGAGTTGGTGGACGTAGCCTCACACTGAAGTGAACTACATATATCTTGTGGTATGGTTGCTTTCTGCATTATGGTTGTTATGTTATTGATGTGATTTATTCTTAGTAATGATATCTCTATGTATGATGCATCTGGTATGATAGCTTAGTGCTTAGTAATGTGAATGAATGCTAGATCTGATCTATCTCTCTATGTTAAGTGCTTGAATGTGTTAAATCTTGTTGAATATTGCATTGCTCTGTAATTAGGGTTTATATGTGCGATGTGAATGAGAGTGAATGATAACTACTAAGTGTTGTGTTAGAGTGGTGTAATCACAGATCTATGTCCCAGCTAAGTTGTAGACATTTGAGTCATGCAACCATCCCTGTATCTAGCTCAAGTGAGACTTCATATACTTCACAATTGTTTCTCAAAGGGATGATAGTTAGGGTTTTGTTGGTGTGTTATTGAAGCACTGAAACCTGGGTCTACCCCTATGCCAAAAAATGGTTATGTTTCCAAGACTTGAAACTGTGATTGTTGGGAACTGAAGAAAAGAGAAATATTTGTGCGTAGATATGCTACTTTAGTGTGTAGTATTCTACTTGACTTGTGAAGATCTGTGCTAAGAGGAGAAATCGGATCTGAAGAAAAGAGGTAAGATATTGAAGCTTTGTTCTCTGAGAAAGGTAAGATAAGAGAAACATTTTACTTTGAAAGAATGAATCTATGTATGTTTGATAAATTGTTTCCTAGTCTGAAAACTAGGGTACAACTAGAAGAACGGAGATTTGATATGAATAGATATGATAGAAATAATGAAAGGTATGTTATCTCTATGCATAGAAAGAATGCTTGGATTAACAAATGGATGCAGGATCCTAGAAAGAATTTTTTGTAGGTTAGTTAATGTGATCCCAGTGCGCAATATAGGAGAGGTTGGGGATTGTTTAAGAGAAAGAGAGGATTAACCCTTTGTTACAGCTACACAAGACTAGGCCATCTTGCTAAGGAATTCCCTAGTAGAATACCTAATTGTATTTGTTGTAAATCTATGGACCATGAAGTTTTGGATTTCCCTAGAATGATTGCTACAGTTGAAAACTTGAATATCAGACAATAAAACTATGAGACAAGCCAAGAAACTAAGGATATGATAGAACCCCAGAAAGAATCAGAGACTTTATTATTGCATACGAAAGAAACCTTGAATGACCATAGAGACGTTAGCTTATCAGAAGTCTTAAAAGAGAAAGAGTGCATAGAAATAAGAATAGGAGACTTCGACATAGACTGTGTCCTAGATGATGAAACACAGGTGAATATCACGACGGAAAGAAATTGGGAAATTTTGGGAAAGCCTATTATGGTTCCTTCATTAGGGGGAATAATATTATTTAGAGGAAAATTGATAACCTTATGTGGAAGACTTACCCAGAAATCTATGAGTGCTCATGGCACTTCAACAGAAGA
>JASDQU010881165.1:14808-26642 GCA_032191745.1 Picea mariana | reverse complement strand
AGTTTCTTCCCTTTGGTCTCTTACATCTTGCGGGGTCTCAGGCACTGCACGCAACTCCAAATCTACTATGCATTGTTGTAGTTGTTGAATTACTTCTTCAAGTTGTGCCACCTAATGTGGGACTCTCTCTTTGGCCTTTACTTCTATAACTGTCACAGAGCAAAGTGCTTTGTTGACCCTTTCCTTTACTTCGAGTTACTCTGCAAGAAACTGTTCCTTTTCTTTCTACAGCTGGACTTTTTCTTCATCCCACTTTTCTTGGAGAGAAAGCTTTTCCCATTGTGTAGTACTCCATTTCTCTAAAAGGTATCCCTGTACTTGTGCTAAAGCCTGGGTGGATTTCGTTGTTTCCTCCTATGCTCATCTAAGGTGAGCTTCGACTGTATCAACAATTTGGTGGAGTTGAGTAAACTCATCTCCCAGTTTTTGTGCTTCCAATGGAAGAGGCGTAGTGGAAACTGTGTGGCTAGACTATAGTGCCTTCTGCACCCCTTGAAGTTCAACCTTAACTTGATTGTATATCTCCTCTTTCTTAGCCTCTTGCTTCTGTGCTATCTCCAGTGAAGCATTGTTCAGGGCTGCTACAATGAAATCGAAGTCGTCTGAGGTGAGAGTAGTTTGCATTTTGGTCATAGAGGCTTTCGATTTCTTCTTAGAAGAAGGCTTCGGGGGGGGGAGAACCTTCCTTTTCTTAGAGGGATCCTCCTTGTCTCTAGGCGGTGTAACCTTGCCTTTCTTCTGTTCAACTTCTGTACCATCTATCTCTCCGCCATCTTCTCCTTGTGCAGGTGAGATGGAAGAAGTCTTCGTTTAGGTACTACTTACATCTTGGGATTCTTCACTTTTCTTTGTCTTGTTGGGTCTAGGTGTGTCACGCGTTGCTTCTAGACTATCAATATCAAACATCTCCGCAGGATCTACTAGAATGAGGAGGTCCGCCGACTAGTCTTTAGTAATCTCTTCTAATTCCTCCTCTATCAGCTTGTAGTAAGATTGAATTTTCTTCTTGTGCTTGTCAGCGTGCACTGTAATATAAATGAAATGGTGGTCTGTGTTAAGTTTCATTAAAGTTMGAAACCTATGGAGAGTATTTGGCGTGATGCGAGGCTCAGACTGGATGGTTGTCTTCATCTGGTTTTAATAGGTATGGAACACGACATTTGAYTGCCATTGCTTGTTCATGTCACTGGAATACCACGGTGTACTGAACTTCACATCYAGAGGTTCAAAGGGCTTGATGTCTGGGAAGGTCACACCTTCCAACATCTCCCATGTGATGAAAGCAATCAGGATAAGAAGCCAGCTGAAGTAGAACTCATATCCTTCATCTTGCACTTCCTTGCAGTCCAGTTCCAACTGGTTCATGAGGTACTTCACCCAATTCATTTGTAGGCACTCCATGCACTTTCCTATGAGGTTGACTACAAAACCAATCACTTGGTGGGTCAGTTCTTACGGACTAACTTTCCTGTGATCAACTGACAGGCAAGGCGCACTGTAGCATATTTATTCATCATGGCGAAGTTCCATGTGTCGTTGTTCTGGTATCCCGAAGAAGCTCCAATTTTGGAATTTTTCCATCTGTAAAGTTCCCTCTGGAGCCTTCTGCAAATTTTCAATCATATTTGTCTTCTTACTTAGCTTTCTAGCCTTTTTTCCAGTGAGGTTCGTCTCGGTATTCCTTTTTCCATTCTGATTCTTATATTCTTTGGTCATAGTCACTTCACACTGTTGAGATTCTTTCCTAAGATTCGAAGGTGATGCTTCTTATTTGTTTGGGGTAGGTACTTCAATATTCTGTGGGTCTTCTAATGTTCTTGCATTTTCGACATTTGGGTTGCTAGTGTTAAATAGTTTCGATCTTCTCTCTTGTTCTTCAATCAAGTGTGAGATCCTTCTGGTCATGAAATCTTTTAACTCTTGTTTCTTTTTCTCCAAAACTTCTTCTTCTTCTTTTCTTCTGGCTTGATCCCTATCAATCCAAGGTTTTCCTAGTAACATGGTAAACGGGGTGCTATCTTCAATAAATTTAATAAACTCAAAATATTCTTCTGTCGAAGTTCCATTAGTGTTCATAGGTATGTGAGCGAGATTCCCACATAGGTTTATCAACTTTCCTATGAATAGTCCTATTCCTCCTAATGAAGGGATCATAGCAGGCTTCCCTATGGCTTCCCAAGTTATTTTTGTCATGATATTCACCTATGTTTCTTCATCCAGAATACAGTCAATGTCGAAGTCTCCTATTATTACTTCAATGCATTCTTTTTCTTTGAATATATATGATAGTCTGACATGTCGATGGTCATTCAAGGTTTTGTTTGTTTTCAACAATACTTTCTCTGATTCTTTCTCGGGTTATGCCATTTCTAGTTTTGCCTTAGGGTTTTCTTTATTTAGATTCATTTCTTCTAGCTTAGCAATCATTCTAGGGCAATCTAACACTTCATGGTCCATAGCTTTACAACAAAGACAACTAGGTCTTTTCCCAGGGCATTCCTTAGCAAGATGTCTTGGTCTTCTGAAACTATAAAAGAGGGTTAATCCTCTCTTTATTTTAAATGATCCCCAACCTTTCCAGTACTGTGCACTAGGATCATGGTAACTAACCTACAAAAAAATATTTCTAGGATACTGCATCCATTTATTAGTCCAAACATTATCTCTATGCATAGGTATAATATATATTTCACTATTCTTATCAGATCTACTCATATCAAGCCTTATTTCATCTATTAGTTCCCTAGTTTTCAAGCTAGGATAGAGCCTATCAAACATACCTAGATCCATACTTTAGAAACAAAAATTTCCACTTATCTTACTTCGATAGAGCACAAAGCTTCCAGATCCAAAATTTTTAAATATTCTTACCTTTCATCAAAGCAAAGAGCTTGTAGATCTTACCTATTTTAATAAGAAATTCTCACTTTTTCCTTTCTTAGAGAACAAATCTTTCAGATCTTTCTTCTTTCATTCAGATCCAACCTCCTTTCTTCAGATCAGGCTTCTTTCTTTAGCACAAAGATTTATAAATCGAGTAGGATACTACACACTAGAGTGACAGATCTATGCACAGAGATTTCACAATTTCAGGATAAATCTTTGCACAAATCTTCTTCTTTCTCAATTCCCAGCAATCACAGTTTCAGGTCCCGACAATGGAACCATTTGTTGGCATAGGGGCAGACCCAGGGTTCAAATCTACAACAATGCACCAACAAATCCCTAATTACCGATCCTTTCAGCAACACCTGCGAAGCAGATGAAGTCTCACCCGAGGTAGAGGTAGGGGTGGTTTCAAGACTCAGGTGTCTGCAACCTTATCTAGGACATAGATATGTGATTATAATACTTAATAAAGCACTTAGCACCATTATTTCCTCTATATGCAATCAATATCCACTTTGCTGATAAAATAGATCTTCACAACATTCACACTAATCTAATGTATTTAAGCACTTAACATAAGTAAATAGATTAGATCGAGTAGATCAAGCACTAAGCATAGCCATATAGATTATATCTAACATTATCACATATAATAAGCACAAAGCATAAGTAGATCTATCTAAATACATCAAAGCACTTAGCAAATAACATGTGAACACATCAAGACAAATCACAAAGTAGGATAACACAGTGTTTACATTCTTCACCCCCACCCTGGGGCTACATCCACCAACTCTTATCTTTTATTATCTTCAGTCAATCGGTTACAAGCACAGAGCCTCAAAAACCTTACTCTGCATAGGACAAAATATCTGCAGAGCTTGCTAGATCCTTCTTCCTTACATTACAACACTAAGCCTTCCACAATCTGCTACAAGGACCTGCACTTAGCTCTGCAAGTCTCTTACATTCATGCATAAAGCACTTACAGACTCTACTTGCACTTAGCATACATTCACATGACATATATGCACCACTACTTCTATCTAGCCTAAGCATCTATTTATATATACAAAATAGGCCTAAACATGGGTAAACTCATGGGTTGATGTCCCATTCCCGTTACATATTCCCACATCCAAAAAAGGACCCAAGAAGGGGCCAAGATCCCCTGATCTCCACTTCATCTTCTAATCCTCCTTCGACAGGCTGTTGAAGTCCCAAAATAGGTCAACATGACCAAGAATCTCCCAAAACTTGGTCAAGAGCCAACAATTTCCACTTGAAATCTATCATTCTCATCAAGGAAAATACATATAAATTGTTCATCAATCATCAATCAATCAAGCCTATCAATTGATCCATTGACATCAATCAATCATTTAATCACTTGACATCAATCAATCAAACCATTTGAATCAATGACAACACGATCCAACAATCCCCCCTTTGGCATTGATGGCAATACCAACGTTGATGTCAACACCAATAATTGATGTGAACAGGTAGAGAAGGAAATATCTACATCTATAGTCATCAATCATATCAAAGTGACTATCTCTTTCCATCAATTATGACTATCTCTCCCCATTAAACATCCATCACATCAATGTGACTATCTCTCCCCCTTTGACATCAATGGAAAAGGGTTTTCTCTCCTTGGGGTTGCTCCCCCTGTCTGAATGTCTTTGATATTCCTCTGAATAACCTCTCCCATTTTGAACAAGGGATACATCCTGATGTAATGCTGAATATACATTTCTCATACTCCTCCCGTGACCATTACTCCTCCTGGAATTATGCCTCTGTGCTCTTTCTTCAAATATAGGGCTCTTTTCTTGGTATGCATTTGATAAATATCTCCCCCTAGAATCATGGGAAGAAGAATGACTCCACCTATGGGTATGTCTCCCCCTATCTTCAACTAGATCATAGATCAACCATTCTCTCCATGACAATCCTTGGACCTATTTATGCATCAAACTTGTGCCATACCGTACATCATGAAACAAAAGATATGTCAACAATAAAATAGAGAATCATAAACAATATATCAACAAAGTACATCATGTACCAAAATGTGCCCATAATGCACAACACCCATGTACAATAACCATGTACATCAACATCATACAATGTTCCAAAAGAGATCATCCATGGAATGTATCAACCACATGCCTCTATCAATATGTCAACATGTGCATCTACCAACATGCCAAACAAGTGTCATATCACTCATGATATGTATCCATCATGAACCAAGTACCATAACCAAGTATCAAACAAGTACCAATTGTTGTGCTTATCAAGTAATACCAATCAAGCATATGCCATATATGAGTGTACCAAACATCACCATGCATCAATACCACAAACTAATGAATCTCATATTTGTATGCCAAATCCTCCATAAAACATGTGTCAATCAAACTGCTAGTAGGTGCCTCTACCAATATACCAATCATAGATCAAGTCATGACTCATCAATGATGTACAACATGATCACTTCATCAACTCACCAACTTCATGTCCCAATATGTATCCCATCCATAAGCCAAGAGTATGTATCAGTCTTTTCAACAAGTATTCTAATCAAGATACATTACATGACCAAGGTGCCATAAATACACTATTATAACCAACAAAAATGCATTAATCCATACTCATAGGTTAGTGCCATGCACCCAAGATTTTATTTTACATAATCCAAAAGGTGAACATTTAAGCCTACAACAAACAGTGTCAGAACCTACAACAAACTATGTCAACCCCTGCATCATAGAGTTATATCATTACATCAAGCTGCAAACATGTGCATTGCCTTTTTTCCAAGGCTATTTCACATATACGTGGCCTACTGCACAACAGAGCGCGTATGTATACGACCTATTCAAGGTCAGCCCATGTATGTACGTGACTGATACCAATGTCACCTGCGTATGCGTCTGTGGATAACACACTTGAACTCCCCTTCAGTCTTTCATTCTAATCTGGTTGCTCTGTCTTCTTCCCCCACTTTTGTAGATTTCCCTGCTCCTCAGAACATGAGCTCTGAGTAGCCATATTTTCAAATATTTCTCCCTTTCTTACTTCATTCCTTCTTCTAGCCATGCTATTTCAAGTCCTCATCATGGACTATCTTCTTGTGTTCGAACACTCCTGGGATTTGTGGCCAAATCCACTATAGTTGTAGCATGTAATGGTGTTACAGTGAACATCAATGTGTCCTACTTGATCACATCTCCAACACCTCATGGTGTTATAAAATCTTCCATTACATCTCCTTTCATAAGATCTACATTCAAAATCTTTGTGACCATATCCATTACATGAATAACAATGCCCATGAAAAATACTTTCATACCTTTTCTTTGGTGTCCCAAGAATAGCCTCTTGATATCTTCCTAGCTTTGTTCTTTTGAAATTTTCTTTGCCTTGTGTAGATGGTTGTTTTGCAGCATTGTCTTCCTTCTTTGATGGACTTACCTCATGCTTCTTTGAGGTGATTGCTTTAGCATGTGTAGCTTCCTTTTTGTATCGAAGACCTAATTTATCATATGGTGATCTTTGACTTTCCAAGATCTCATCCAAGATTAGTGAGCTATTCAAGAATTTATTTGACTTCTCCACTATCTTTTTAAGATCAACAATTTCAGCTTCTAACTTACAACATGACTCTTCCTTTTCATTTATCTGATTTTTCAATAGTTCCTCTATCCTTTTGGTGTCTTCAATTTGGGTCTTGAGATGGACAATAGTTTCAAAACTTTTGCTAATCTCATCATCTACATTCATATCTTCTTGTCCATTCTTTAGTCTTGTGATCTCTTCTTCCTTTTCTTCTAATTGAGTCTTATTGCTCTCTTCTTGTTCTTTGAGCATTTCCTTTAACTTCAAGATGTGCCTTTGATTCCTCCTAATAAACTTCTTAGTGTTATCTGAAAGATAGTTATAGTGTGTATAAAAATGATCACTTCTATATCTATATAAACCCTATTCAACTTCCTTTTGAAGTTCTAATAGATTTTCTTCTATTCTTTCCATGGGATAACTACCATCAAACTTTACACAAGCTATTTCTAGATCTTCCTCTTTACTTGAGAAAAATTCAACATCATCACATTTTGAATCATTTCAATCAAGGGTCTTTGAGGATTCTTTACCTTTATTTGTATTATCTTCAAGATCTTCCTTTTTGCCAACATTATCACATGATTCTTTGCCTTCATTTGAAATGTCTTCAAGATATTCATTTGTGCTAACATCATCACTTGGTTCTTTGTCTTCATTTGAAATGTTTTCAAGATCACATTTAGAAATAATGCATTCAAAAGTTTTTGGAGATTCTTTACCTTTAATGATCTTGATGGAGTGTTCTTCAACATCTTCTTTCTTGTTTTGATATGTCTCCTCTATCTTTAGCCATAGATCCTCGGCGAAAGTGCATTGTCCTATGCTCGCTTTGATAGGGCTTGAGAGTCCACTAAGAATGGTATTGAGAGCCAATGCATCATTCTTCTTTCCTTCCCTTTGAAATGCAAACTTTGACTTGTTCTTCAAAGGAAATTATCCACCAATGGTTGCCTTCCAAATCGTTGCTCCCATTGTATTCAAATGTAATCTCATCTCTATTCTCCAAGTAGAATAGTTTTCCTCATCAAGGATTGGAACTTCATCATCCATTTGTGTGTCTATGGATCTCCTTCAAGCTTTTTAAGGCTTGTAGTGAAGGCCCGCTCTGATACCAATTGTTGGACACACCTACCACACTTACAGAGGGGGGCGGGGTGAATGAGTGTGGGGATATTTTTACCAAAACTTCCCTCTTACACAAAACTCATTAGTTAACTTTAAACTTTTATTCATTACTCACTGTTCTCATTTATAACCAGTTAGATGTGAACATATATCAACAACATAGATCATCAATCAATCATCACCACAAGGAACACAAAGAACATAAGATGTATGTACAATTTTCTTTTTATTACGGACTACAATCCTTGGGGTTTTTCAACAACAACTAAATAGAGTACAACTCTACAAGAGCACCATATCTATAATGAAAGACTCATCTTACACCCTCAACACCAACTGAGATGAGGCAACAATCCTCAATAGATATCAATCTGCAACAGGTACGCGACCTGTCAGTAGTGCATCCTTTGTGTGTACATGCCCTGGCTCACTACATCCCGCGTATGTACGTGGCCAATATATACAACAACCTGCGTGTTCCTTCTGAGCTATTAGGGTTTATCCTTTTCATCACACACTCAGATCCTCTACAACCTGCAAGCAAATTTTCTTCTACCTTCCACTGTCCAAACTGACCACCAGCTAGTAACAACACATCCAAGCTCTCCAATATCTTACTCATGCTCCACAACCAATCAATATGAATGCTAACTCAATCATGTATAAGCAACTAGTATACCATAGAAATCATATCACAACTGAACCATAAGAGTACTGCTCACTCCATCAACCAGCATAAACCACATCAGATCAACCATACCAAGAATTCCTTAAGCATTCATAACACAACAAGAAATACTATCCATCAAGACAATAATGTAACCAGACTAGTGTCTCAGTGACAGATCTGAGCCCATAGAATGCAGATCTGGAACCTGCTTCAGTCTTCAACTGCCAGTCATCAGCTCAAACACAAATCTCCATGATTTTATCCACTGTACATGCCCTGTCCTCATACAGCTCATGTATGTATGTGCCTTGGCCCATTACAACCCACGTACACATAAGAAACTAGGGTTTTTGAAGCTCCGAGACTTTTTTCCATCAAGATATCTGATATTTTTGAAACTTCGATGCATCCATGAGATCCTCCTCACACTCTCTTTCTCATAATATATCTTCAATCATGTTCAAGAGATCCACACCAAAGATGTTGCCACAAGAATCTCTCACAAGAAGCTCTCCATCAACACTACAAAAATAATCTCACAAGAAGCTCTCCATTGATCCACCAAAAAGGATGCTTTACAAGAGACCATTTATATCTTATTTATACTTTCACCCTCTAGGTCACTTAACCCATTTCTAGGTCACTTAACCTATTTTCCTTATTTTAGGGTTAACCACTTTCCATAAATAGAAAGTTCTCTGATCTTTATCATTTAAATATTCCTTCTTGATTTTGTCACTTCTCTTTATTATTTAAATAATCCACCTTGACTTTGTCACTTTACTTTATCATTTAAATAAGGATTTCTTCTTTTAAGGCACTTTGACTTCTTTGACCTTATGGGGCTTCAAGCCATCATATGGGGGTCCTTCAACTTCGTAGGGTCATAACTCTCAAACCGTGAGGAGTTATGTGACATTCCACATACCACCGAAAATGGCATGACAAGAAATATC
Organism: Picea mariana; assembly: GCA_032191745.1. Taxonomy (NCBI): domain Eukaryota; kingdom Viridiplantae; phylum Streptophyta; class Pinopsida; order Pinales; family Pinaceae; genus Picea; species Picea mariana. Next base: position 17,369 of record JASDQU010881165.1, on the reverse strand, counting down.
CATATAGGATAGTTTCACCAAAAAAATCAATGACATTCTTCTCTTTATTCCACATACAAGGATGGGTTCTCTCAACCATAACTCAACCACAAAGCATCTTCCCGTGAGGGATTTCACCAAAAGGGGACCACGTTGGAGTTCATCCATTTGTACCATGACAATAAAATAATGAGTCAAACTATGCATCATATATCAAAGAATCCATGTTCATCATTTATCAATGACAACTCATTGATCCATCTTCATCTATGCATCATATGAATGATAGTATATTGATCCATCTTCATCGATTGGTTTCCACTTGACATCTATCATGATCATCAAGAAAAATACATATACATTGTTCATCAATCATCAATCAATAAGTCCTATCAATCAATCTATTGACATAAACCAATCATTTAATAACTTGACATCAATCAATCAAACCATTTGCATCAATGTCAACATGATCCAACACAAGCCACTCTATTAAAAGGTATGAAGGATGAATGGGTAGAAACATTGAATTTAATGGGAAAAGGTGATATTTATCAAGAAACATATGATGACATTATCCAATTTTGTATCAGGTGTTCACGCGGTAGTACACAAACCTGATCGGGAATACAATCCCCCATCACCAGAGGTAGCAACATCACTAGCAGGAGCGTCACCCGAGCATAAATTGGTAATGTTTAAAAAAAAAAATTAAATGACATTTTGGGTACTCTAACTAAACAATTGGATGTTCTACAGGTTAAACAGAAGCAAGTTGAAGAAGAAAATTTGTTGGCTATATTTTTTCCATGATGAAGAAAAAAACATGGTTCAAGAGAGTGTCCCTTGGATGTGGTTCGAACCTGCACCATCTGTGCCAAATACCATGCGATAGAGAAATGTCCATCACTCCCAGGACTAAAATATTTCTTTAAAGAAGAAGAAGAGGAAAACAAACCGATATATATGATGGCTCAACATCGCCAGTGGCAAGATAGCCCCCCTGGTATGCTACAAGATCCGTCTTCTTTCTTTTCTAGATAGTATAATCAACAACATAATTCTGGAAACACATGGTAGGGACAACCATTTGCTAACCCCACTTGGTAGTCCCAACAATATCCTACTACACCCTGGCCAAATCAACCAATTTATAATCCTACTTGGCCCAACTTGCAATACCCTACCCCATTTTGGAAAAATTAAAATAATAACCCCTATCCCTCATAGTGGGCTAGCACAACTGCCCAAGCCCCCAATTGGACTCAAAACTAGTAGTGTCCCATGGGACTGACCAATCAACCCATGGGAATGGATCCTCAAGCTCAACCCACTTTACAAGCTCCACTTCAATTACCCCAGAATCCTCAACCTCAAATGTGCCCTCAACTACTAGCTCAACCCAACATGAATCCCAATAACAAACTCGTCCAACTCGTGCAAATTGTCGAGAATTTAGAGGGTGAAACCAACTTTGTAGGGTGAAATGAACTCCGGTTGAGATCAGGGTGTGTAATTTCTCCTGAGGAAAGTGACGTTCATCAAGAACATGAGAATGAGAATGATATAAAACCAATAATAAAACCATTGAATGTGGTCATAGAAAAAGAAACAGAATAGGGGAAAACAAAGTCGAGCAACAAAATCCTGATAAAGACGTAATTTCTTCTCCCTCATTTCTTGAGAGGATAATGATAGAAAAACCAACTATATATCCTAACTTTGATGTCGTCGGGGAACTAAAGAATCTATGTGTTAAAATTCTACTCCTACAGGCTTTACAAGACATCCCAATTTATGAAAAAACAATTAAAGAGTTATGTGGGAAGAAGCCCGGAAGGAAAACTAAGAATCCATCAACTGTTCATGTGGTAGGAAATTTGTCCGATCTTATTTTAGTAAAACATGAGCCAATTAAATATGCAGACCCAGGAAATCCCATGGTAACGATTTAGATACAGGGTTGTTTTTTTCCAAATACACTAGTGGATTTGGGGGAAACCATCCATATTCTAAACACCAAGACCTGTAATGTCCTGGGTATCACCTCCTTCAAACCTACAACTATGTTAGAACTGTATGATAGATTGGTGGTTAAACTAGTTGGCACATTACAAGACATAACAATCTTGGTCGACTATTGGGAATACCCAACTGATTTCCTAGTTATCAACCCAATAAGTAGACTAGATGGACACCCGTTAATATTGGGACAACCATGGCTAGCAACAGCAGATGCATACAACCCGCAGGGGTTTGGTCCAATGGCCAGTGAACATACTGTTAAGGCATTCATGTTTTTACGCAGGTCACAAGTTCAAACCTCTATTTATCCGGAGGCGTGCTTGTGGGCTATGCAATTCTCCCTAGTGGTTATAAGGTAGCCAATAGGATTTCACCCCATGTCACACAAGTAAGATACTGCCACTATTGTCAATTCCCCTAGTCATAGAAAAAATAAAAAAATAGCAGATGCATACATAGGATGTCGCACAAGCAACATGCCAATTGCTAGAAGAAGTGCTATAAATAACCTTATCTTGTATCATCCAGCTAAACCAAGTTTTCCTGTCATACATTAG
>JASDQU010881163.1:3804-18570 GCA_032191745.1 Picea mariana | reverse complement strand
CATCGCCAAGTCATTGAAGTAAGAATACCTCGAGCGATCGAGCTCAATATACCACTTCACAACACCCCCTATAAGAGTGCATTGAAAGAGGCACAACTGGATAGAGTAATCTTTCAGCGAGTTTGGCAAGCACCATAAATGAAAATTCATCACATGATCACCTGGATCTTCATCAAGATTCCTCTCAAATTTCAGAATATTTGAAGGTAACTTAGTCGGCATGGGGGACCAACACAAATCATGACAAATCAGGTCATTCAGTAATCTCGACAAGTCTGGCAGATGAAGAGTTGCCAGAAATGATAGTTTTGGTTGTGAACTATTTACATGAAAAGAGGGTCATGGAATTTGACTGAAACGAGGTTGCCAGGAAAAGTTGGACTGCTAACCCAATTTTTCGTAAAAACCATGGCCTTGACTAGCGTAGGGTAACTACGTGTGTTGGGGTATCATCGACTGGCTCCCAAAATTGGATGACATAGTTTGTGAGGGGATTACTCCCTGCATTGTGTTCCAAGGACCCTGGAAGGGGATGCCCCCAGCCGATCTGACGGGCATGGGTACAAAGGCCTTCCCGGGGTTCCATTGAGCATGAAAGGGGTTTCCCACGACCATCATCCCTTGTGAGGGAACTGATCCCTGTCAAGGATTCCAAATACCCTGTGTGGAGAAAACTCCAGTCATCGTACCCTATGAAGGAATAGTACCCTACACCGGGTTTTGTTGACCAAAACTGGGGTTTCCCCCAGCCGAAAAAATAGCCGAAGAAAAATAATTGTTCCCAAATGTGCCGAACAAAGAGAATGACATAGATCCCACCGACGTTGTATAAGATGAAGGTCCTAAACTACCTCCACCAAACAAGATATAATTAGTGCTTGGCTAGATTGGATGATGAAAATAACCACCGAGCGAAGGGGATGGGGGAGGTATATGACCCCCACCATAAGGGATAGAATTAAAAGGGACAGAAGCACCCCCGTTTGACCCTTGCATGGGAGATTTAGAGCTCCCTGCACCCAGAACCATGGTCTATAAGGTAGAATAAGTAAGAATCGAGTTTGTATTAAAGTCGAGCATCCCGTATGAAAAGGGAGGTCCCTTCGCACTCTAGGTAAATGGAATAGTGGTTGAAGCCGATAAGGGTATCAGATCATTGCCTGAAGTTGAGGGAGTTGAGACCATTGTGGTCCTAACTGGTGAAGGTTGGAGAGGAGGTAAGATGCCCCCTGAAGTAGTAGTCGAAAAGGAGTATGAGGACTCTCGGACGAAATAACAACATTTTCTTCCATTGTTTCTCATAGGACTAACTGATGCTCAGAAGGTGTCACCTCGGGGGGGACAATCTGAATCAAGATCAACGTCGATAAGTCAGTAATCAGAGGGTTAGTTGGCTTGATAGCCTCTATCTCAAGGTCAGAAATGGTAGGTTCATCCAAATTCAGAAAGTATCCTCGTGGAGCAGGCTCAGGCACAATTTCCTATGGCCCCGTTGCTTCAAACGAACCTTCTTGGTAAGTCTTCGCCTCAACAGCGACGGAGGTGGCTCCAATGTAACTGGAAACATGCCCTGAAGCCTTCGCGACTGGTGGAGCTGTTGATCTTCCACTTTGTGAAATGATCAAACGAAGCAGTAAGGCTTGACTAGCATTGAACACCAAGCACACACTAAAAAGTTTCCTAAAGAAAAATCAAGCAGTTGACTATCTAGTAGGAAGGACAGTTACGCCAATCGACACTAGAGAAACTAATCGGTGTAAGTACAACTTGAACATAGAAGAACCCTCTGGGTATACTCTGCGAAGCATGATTTGATGTCTGCCTCAAGTACCGTGGTCTACCCCCATAGTCACCTATGTAAGTCCCTAAAATATGGGCAAATAGGTTTCCATCTCACAGTCAGTTACCAGGAAGGTACAGTCGACATTCGAGAAGATCATAATGAGCAGGATAACAAGTCTGAATCCCTTCAAGGGTATCAAAAGAAAATGGTTTGGAAGACAACAGAGGATCTATAATGGATTCGAGGTCCATGAAGCTCTGTAGGAAAATGTAGTCAGTATTATTCCTGAGAAAGACCCTCAATATATAATCGCCACTACGTTCAGTCCATCTTTGGAGGGGTTATCTCCGCTTCCTTTCCTCATGTGACCTTGTGTTTATCCCCTGTGTTAGAGGGAGGTCCCGAATAAATGTTACGACACTAGACTTAAAGCACTTCCTAACTCAGACTCCAATGTTTGATTAAAGTGGTCTTGAAGAGTTTCCTCTCCAAACCTAATTCAAGGCCCTAAAACCCTAAACTAGTTTGTGAACCCTACAAACAAAAAAGTCTAATGTATTTTAGATTAGGCGTTATTTTTAAGGCTTGATTTACTCAAAAGGTGCGGTAGTGAAACTAATAGTGTTGTACAGAGATGGATAAGGATGAGAGAATTAAATCACTTGAAAGAAAAATTACTTCGAAATTAAAAGCAAAGCTTGTAACCAACTCTTTGTAAACTCAACTTTTCTAACTGATATTTCAAGATCTTATCAAAGGAAGAAATCCTAAAAAAATTATTTCGCTTGACTACAAACTACTTAAGCTTCAAGAAGTTGAAAATAACTTGAAACTAAAGACTCTTTTTCATTAAATAACAACTTTAACTACTTTACCAAACTAAAATGAAAGAAAATGAATTTTTTTTTTTTGAACCTCTTTAAAGAGGAAAAACTGAAGTAAACTTTTTGTTTTTTCCAAGCAAGTAAAAAAGGATAAAAAGAAAACTTGAAAACAAGACTGGTACAGACCTTCATCCCAATACGGATCGCAGGGATTCAACCAAGAAACCAAAAGTCGGGTCTAAGACTTAACATCTTATTCAAAACCTTTTTAGGGTAAACACAAGAAGACTAAGGAAACAAGTAAATTGGAACCTATACCCAAGATATGGCCACATAAAGAGACTCTAGATGATTCAAGAAATCCCTAAGAAGTGGGAAATTATATCAGGAAAGAGGCAAACTCCCTTTTTATTGAAAACTACTTTCATGAAACAAAGACGCGGGTTGTTGCATCAGCAACCTGTGTATGTACACGAGATGTTTACTGTGTAGAGTGAATATGTATGCGGGCTGACCCAAAACATGGTGTGTACACCTCTGATTCCTTTCAAAAATGAAAAGGAAAGGAATAATTACACGATAGGGAAGGCTAGTATGCACCTTGCAGGTGACCAGAACTCCTTGACAGAGTCTGTAAACTTGACTGAAACTCGAAAGGTAACAAAAAACCAATCAATCAACCCAAAACCCCCTAACCAACCCTATAGAGATCCCAAGTATGGTCGCCAGTTCTGCTAGCAGGAAAATCCCCCCTTTAACTACACCAGGTTTTAAGATGTAGACATAGCAAATGACTCTCTAAAATTCAATCTATTTTACTCTACTTGAAACATACCAAAACAAATAAAAATAAAGCAATAAAAGAGAAGATTGCTAACTATACCTTTTATCCCACGTCTGGTGATGATCTCCTCAAGCTCTGTAGTTCTGATGACTACAAGCCTCCTCCCAAGGATGATCTGCATCCAAATATAGGAAAACAAGGACTACAAGCATGCTATTCTATTTATGAGTTAGGGTTAGATATCAAATTCTAAGTATAATTCAAATAAAATACATAAAACATCATAATTTCGGACAGGAAAATGCAATTCTTTTATTCATCAAACAAAGATTGAAACTTACAATCCATGTTGGCCATCGTTCCTCAAACCTGGTTTGAGCTCCTCTGTACAATGCTCCAAGTGCTCGTTCGATAGGCCTCTTCTCTCAATATTTTGAACACCTCTATGGAAGGGAATGGATTAAATGGAAGGATAAGGGGATGAATAGGGAATGCTAAGGCAATATCTAATAAAAGGTAGCAAAATCTTGGGCAATGAGGGGAAGTGAAATTGGGCAGAGTTTCACTGTTCTTATGCTTGGATGTGGAATGAGACCCCAACACCTCCTTTTATATGACCAAAGGATGGTTATTCGGTTGGGTGATGGGCCATAGCATGTGAATTGATTGGGAAACCTCCAATAGCCCATGAATTTCACCGAATTCCTTACAACTTTTTATTTTTTGCAACTTTTACAAGTATATGCAGACACTTTAGTGTGCAACAAGCATATGTACATGGGTTGTAATAGTGAATCAAGAATATGTACGTGGGATGTAATGGTGCAAGGCACGTACATGCTCTAAAAAATGGTTTTTTAAGTAGAGCTTCTTAGCAATGATTTGGCAAATTATGCAAGTAAGAGGGCCAATTCCATGTATGCATGTGTAGGGAATTTTAGGGCTATAACAACACTACAGAAAGAAAGGGACCAAGCAATGCCAGAGTTCACAAATATATTCCATACCTTGTGCACCAAAATGGGTATCAAAGATTCTGACCGACATTTGGTGCTCAAGTACTGTGATGGTCTGCATAGATAAATCCAGGAATAAATGGAGTTTCTGGACATCTTGTCCTTGGGCATGGATTATCGATATGCTATCAAAATTGAGCATAAGCCTAAACAAAATACGTGGAATTTTGGGTTTGGGAACTCCTCACAACAAAATTAGAGCAAGAGCATCCCCAACCCATCGAAAAAATGGTAGAGAAAAGAGGGATAGCCTTAGGACAACCAGTTTAATATGGAAACAAAGAAGGACAATGGGAAGACGAAGAAAGATACCAGGAAGTGGTGTAACTTCAATAAGATCCCCTAGCATAACATTTTCTATTTCCGCTCAAAGAAGTCATTGGTGGCTAAGGTGAAATCCTCTGAATTAGATGCGAGTTGCGACTCTGAGTCAGAACCAGAAAATGGGATACATATCATTGGCGTGGAACCTAGTGCCATCGTTGCTACTACCAAGATCCAACCCAGTGAAACTGTTGAGATAGAAGAAGGCGATAACCTATTTCATTCACAGATGTGGGTAAAAGGCACCCCGCTGCACTTAATCGTTGATAGCAATAGCCAGAAGAACCTCATCTCAGCGAAGGTCATCAAGCGACTGGCCCCCCTGACAACGCTGCACCCACAACCCTGCACCATCTGATGGCTCCGCCAAGGAAGTGATCTCCCCATCAGCCAACATTGTCTCTTGTCCTACAACATCAAGCCCTTCAAATATGAGGTATTGTGTGATGTTTCTCCCCTTGAAGTTTGTGATGTTATTTTGGTCCAACCTTATTTATGGAAACGTCATGTTGTATATGAGTCTAGGCCTCGCAGTGTTATTATTACTTTGGATAGGAAATTGTATAGGATACCCTAGGTAGTCCCACCTAGTGCCATTTCCTTGATCTCTTCCAAGCAATTGAGAAAGGTCATCTCTTAGACCAAGAAGTTTGTATTCTTCATGATCCTCTCTCATAGTGAGAGAAAAATTGCAGCCACATCCATGGCCTCCACGACTGACCTCTCCATGCAGTAGAAGCAAGTGAATAAGGTCCTGGAAGAACACAAAGTCATATTCTCCTCACCTATTGGGGTACCTCTACACTGTCAGGTCAATAATTCCATCGATCTGACCCCTGACGCACCACTACCCGATGGGCTAGTCTATCACCACTCTCTGTTATAAAATGAGGATATTAAGCATAAGATTCAAGAACTTCTCCAAAAGGGGCTCATCTGACCCAACTCATCACCTTATGGAAGGAAAATCGTGCTTTTGCAGAAGAATGACGGGAGTTGGCAACTTTGCATTGATTACCATTCCCTAAATAAAATCACAATCAGGAAATGATACATGATTGCCTGAATTGATGATCTCCTTGATTAAATAAAGGGGGACAAATACTTCAGTAAGATTGATTTGAAGTCTGGCTACCATCAGGTCCCAATAGAGAAGACATATGTATGCAAGATTGTCTTCAAGTCAAAAGAAGGTCTTTTTGAATGGTTGGTCATGCCCTTTGGTTTGACAAATTCCCCAACAACTTTCACGAGGATGATGGACGATATCTCGCGTCCTTTCACCCATTCTTTTGTAGTGGTGTATTTGGATGACATCCTCATCTATAAAAATACTTGGGTGGAACACTTGCAACATATTCATCAGGTTCTACACAGTTTGTGGCAGCACAAGCTATATTCCAACTTGGAAAAATTCTCCTTCGACATGGATAGGGTCCAGTACCTAGGCTACATTGTTGATGAGCATGGTGTGCAGGTGGATCTAGCCAAGATAGAGGTCATTCATGACTGGACATCCCCAACCATGCTAACTGAGCTTCAGAGCTTCTTAGGCCTTGCCAATTTCTATCACATGTTCATTTTGGGATTCTCCCATATTGCATGGGCCCTCAGCCAAGTAACCGGGGTTGGTGGTAAGACAAAGTTTATTTGGGACTTGTCCCAACAACAAGTGTTTGATGATTTGAAGCAATGCTTGTGCTCAACGACAGTTCTTTCATTACCTAACCTGCAACAACCCTTTGCGATCGAGGCAGATGCTTCAGACTATGTTGTGGGTGCAGTTCTCACTTAGCACGTCCACCCTGTGGCCTATCATAGTGAGACATTATCAGATTTTGTCCATAAGTGTTGTTGGTTGTGGAGCATGATTATCTTCTTGATTCAGAAGTCTTCGTTTTCAGCCATGTTTATACCCCATGAAGACTGTACACCACCCCCGGTGGGGGTTCAAGGGAGAATCCCCCAAAGGAAAAATAGCCTTGTAAATGTATATTGTAATTTCATAGTAAATATGGACCGTTCATTATAAGGGCCCAAATATGACGGTAGAGATTATGTTAGGGGTTTTCTCCCTAGAAGGCAACCCTCTTTTATGACATAATTGTATTGCGGCAATGTATGAGTGTGATTATTTTATTATGAGAGAGGAGATTGTGAGAGAAAGAAGAGGAAGTTACAGTGGGTCTATTGTAGGTTGTATCCCTTCATTTTGTTGGATAATAAAAAGGAAGGACTTGGGAATTCCCCTGGTGGACGTATCCCACACTAGGTGAACCACGTATATCTATGTCTCTATTTTATTGTGTATCTTTTGTGTTTTGTTTCTGCATTTGTTTTATTTTATTGCTCCACGATCTTGTTTTTCTAACAATTGGTATCAGAGAGAAAGGTAACTTGTAGGAAAAGAGGGTTCCTGGTTCGAGTGGGAGCAATGGTGGAAGATGAAAAGTTTAGGGTCGAGATATTTAATGGCCAAAATTACCATTTATGGATGATGTAGATGGAAGATTATTTATATCAGAAGTATTTATTCCTACCATTGGGAAGAATAGCAAAGAAGTCAACGGCCATGAAGGGAAAAGAATGGGAGGTTCTTGAAAGAAAGGCACTAGGAACGATACGACTGAGCCTGGAAGGATTGATGGCTTTAAATATTTCAAAAGAAAAGAAAACGAAGGAGATGATTGATGCATTGGATAAACTATATGAAAAACCCTCAGCGTCCAATAAGGTATTTCTAATGAAGCGATTATTTAATGTGAAGATGTCAGAAGGTGGGTCTGTTGTAGATCATCTAAATGAATTTAATACGGTTACTAATCAACTAAGCTCTATAAAAGTGGTCTTTGATGATGAGGTCAGGGATCTTCTAATCTTGTGCTCATTGCCAAAAAGATGGAATGGCTTGGTCATGGCTGTAAGTAACTCTATATCTGGTTCAAACAATCTAAAATTTGATGATGTTGTTGGTGTTATCCTTAGTGAGGAAATGTGATGGAAAAGCATAGGTGAGACATCAGGTAATGCGTTAAACATGGAGAACAGCGGAAGACAAAAGGATAGAGGAAAGGGCTTAGGGAATTGTGGGAATTTTAGGAAGGGAATATCCAAATCCAGACTGGGAAAGATAGAGTGCTAGAATTGTGAGAAGAAAATACATCTGAAGAAAGACTGTAGAGCTCCAAAGAAAGAAAGAGATGGACAACAGGAGAAAAATCAGGGAGAAAATGTAATAGGTGATGTGTTACAAGATGCTTTGATTCATTCTATAGATAATATTTTTGAGTCTTGGGTAGTAGATTCAGGGGCTTCATTTCATGCTACATCCCATAGGAAACATTTTCTATATTATGTTCAAGGTTCATTTGGGCAGGTTCATTTGGGCGATGATGCACCATGCAAAATTGTTGGAATGGGAAAGGTACAAATAAAACAAAATAATGGAAACCAATGGTTGTTGAAAAAGGTAAGACATGTTCCAGATCTAAGGAAAAATCTAATTTCAATAGGGAAGTTGGCAATTGAAGGTTGTATATCCATATTTACAGATAAGGTGTGGAAGGTCACCAAAATATCACTGGTGATAGCAAAAGGAGAGAAGGTAGGTACATTGTATTTATGTACTGGTAATACTGACTCTTCTATCTCTTTAGCTTATAAATGAGTGGATACAACACTTTGGCATCATAGGCTTGGACACATGAGTGATAAGGGGATGTAGATACTTAACAAAAGAAATTTGTTACTAGATATTAAACAAATTGATTTGGATTTATGTGAGCACTATGTTTATGGAAAACAAAAGAGAGTCATATCTCTCAAAGTCGGAAAATAAAAGAAGAGTGAAAGGGTAGAGCTTGTGCATACAGATGTATGGGGACCATCTCAGGTATCATCTCTTGGTGGATCTCGTTATTTTGTTAATTTTATTGATGATGCAACTAGAAAAACTTGGTTTTATTGCATTTGACAAAAATATGATGTTTTTTATACTTTTAAGAAATGGAAATCTTTGGTTGAGAATGAGACAGGAAAAAGGTTGAAGTGTCTCAGATCAGACGATTGGAGGTGAATATTGCAACAATGAGTTTGATGATTATTTTTCATACCATGAGATTCATAGAGAGAAAACAGTTTCAGGAACACCACAAGAAAATGGTGTGTCAGAAAGGATGAATATATTTTTGGGTAATAAATCAACTCAAAATTTCAGTCATGAAATAAGTCTATATAAATGATAAGAACAATCATGGAGAGTGAAAGGAGTATGAGATTGCATGTTGGGTTTCCCTTACAGTTCTGGGCAGATGTTGTAAATAATGTCGTTTACTTAATAAATAAAGGACCTTCAAGCTCTTTGGATGGTGGCATTCTAGAGGAGGCATGGACAGGTAAAAATTTAAACTATTCATTTTTGAATACTTTCGGTTTTGAAGCATTTTTCCATATTGATAAAGAAAACAGAACAAAGATTGAGGAAAAATCCAAGAAGTGTACCTTTATTGGATACAATGTTAATGATTTTTGTTATCGATTATGGGATTATGAAAATCACAATATCATTAGGAGTAGAGATATCATATTCAATGAGAAGGTCATGTACAAAGATCCGTTGCAAGGAAAGAAACAAGAAAAAGAAAAACCAGAATACACAGTGCTTGATGAGATCACTAAAAAATAAATTCCAAAGGTACCAAAAAATCAAAATGTACAACAACAGGAGCAACAGGTACCTCAAACTCCTACAAGTATTGTTAGAAGATCTACCAGGTTAAGTAGACCCCTTGAATGATACTCTCCTTCATTGTATTATTTATTGTTGACCGATTTTGGTGAACTAGGAAGTTATGAAGAGGCAATGCAGGTAGAAACTAAAAAGAAGTGGGAGAAAGGAATGAAAGAGGAAATGGACTCCTTGGTAAATAACCAGACTTGGGACTTGGTTCAGTTGTCTGCAGGAAAAAGAGCATTGCAGAATAAATGGGTTTACAAGTTGAAGGAAGAAGATGGAGGAAAAAAGCGATACAAGGATAGACTTGTTGTAAAGGGGTTTGCACAAAAGAAAGGTATATATTTTGATGAAATATTTTCTCCTATTATTAAGATGACCTAAATTATGACTATTTTAAGTCTTTTGGAAGTAGAAGATTTGCATCTTGAATAGTTAGATGTAAAAACAACTTTTCTCCATGGGGATTTGGAGGAAGAAATTTATATGCAGCAACCACAGGGGTATGAGGTCAAAGGGAAGGAAAATTTTGTATGCAGGTTGAAGAAGAGCTTGTATCACCTGAAGCAAGCTCCAAGGAAGTGGTATTTTAAATTTGACAAGTTTATGACAGAACAAGGTTATAGTAAATGTCATTCTGATCACTGTGTTTATTTTAAAAGGCTAGAAAATGGAAGCTATATTTTCTTGCTATTGTTTGTAGATGACATGCTTGTTGCAGGGTTGAATATGTAGGATATAAATGTTCCCAAGAAGAAATTATCTAATTCATTTGCAATGAAGGATTTGGGTGTTGCAAATAAAATCCTTGGTATGAGAATAACACGAGACATGAAAAATTGCAAATTGACATTGTCTTATGGTGAGTACATAGAGAAGGTGTTGGAGAGGTTTAGAATGAAGAATGAAAAATCAATTAGTACACCTTTGGAAAACCATTTCAAATTAACTAAGGAAATGTGTCCCAAGACATAGGAGGAGATAGAATACATGTCTAAGCTCCCTTATTCATCAGTAGTTGGTAGCTTGATGTATGCAATGGTTTGCACAAGACCAGATATTGCACATGTAGTGGCAGTTGTGAGAAGGTATATGAACAATCCAGGTAAAGAACATTGGGAGGTAGTAAAGTGGACTCTCAGGTATTTGGGAGGTACTACTACTCATGCATTATGTTTTGGAGGTTCAGGCATTGTTCTACAGGGATATGTTGATTCAGATATGGCAGGTGATAAAGATAGCAGGAGGAGCACCACAGGGTATGTTTTTACTGTAGGTGGAACAACAATAAGTTGGATTTCAAAACTACAAAAGGTTGTTTCACTTTCAACAACAAAATCATATTATATTTCTGCTACATAGGCTAGTAAAGAAATTATTTGGTTACAAAGGCTTATGTAGGAATTGAGAAAGAAGAAGGAGAATAGAAAGTTGTACTGTGACAGTGAGAGGGCAATTCATATTGCAAAGAAATCAGCCTTCCATTAAGGGGAGAGGTGCAGCATGAGAAAACTCCACCTCGACGAATGGTTGTAACAACAGAGAGGTGCTCATAGCCGCGGGTGAGAAGAACTTAACTTGTTATTAGTAGAGAACTAAACTTGTTATTAGTCATTATTTGTCCTTACCTCTTACCTTGTGATTCTTGGATTGGATCGAAGAGACTGACCTTGTGATTATGATCGCTTGCAACTTGTAATTATGATCGCTTGCAACTTGAGTCTCCAATTTGCACTGGGGGAATGAGGTAAACTTGATCTCCCACTAGGCTTGGATCCGAACGAAGAAACGAAGAAGGTATGCTTCAAGCTTTGGAATGAACCAACTATTCCATGCAGCCCCGGATCGGTTGTACCTTTCCTCTATGTCACGTGACTATCCATAGTAGAGAAGGGGCGGCCCACGCAGCCTTTCCCTGAACCCATCTACTGGTAAAYGRAYGGRGTAGGTWAYYGAGTCCATGCACTTCATGAGGAAGGGGGAATACAACCCATACTCTATTTCATTCCATCAATGGTTCCRCCCTTCAAGGTCCATAGTTATATCATCCCACCCRAACCTTCCTTTCTCTAATGTTYCRCCCTTTTCTATATTGAAGTAAGCGTAAGGCTGTGCTTAGTAAATGGTCAATAGATTATAATAACTATCTGGGATTGATCAYGCCCCGCCAGCAACGGAACTAAAGGGATAGTWATAGAGGGAGCTTCCTCTAATTACTCMTTAGCCCTTCTSTWSCATKTMRAYKWWTSAGCCCYAGAGGTGGASWTSAMKMACGCCCKGWCMTYASWTTASSTWASSTAAWSTRAKGWCMGGGCGTKMKTSAWSTCCAMCTCTGGGGCTSAWWMRTYKAMATSKAMGAGAAGGGCTAAKGAGTAATTAGAGGAAGCTCCCTCTATAACTATCCCTTTAGTTCCGTTGCTGGCGGGGCGTGATCAATCCCAGATAGTTATTATAATCTATTGACCATTTACTAAGCACAGCCTTACGCTTACTTCAATATAGAAAAGGGCGGAACATTAGAGAAAGGAAGGTTCGGGTGGGATGATATAACTATGGACCTTGAAGGGGCGGCCCACGCAGCCTTTCCCTGAACCCATCTACTGGTAAACGAACGGGGTAGGTTACCGAGTCCATGCGCTTCATGAGGAAGGGGGAATACAGCCCATACTCTGTTTCATTCCATCAATGGTTCCGCCCTTCAAGGTCCATAGTTATATCATCCCACCCGAACCTACTAAGCATATACAACTCAGGTACCATTTGATACGATCCGTCTTGGAAGATGGACATTCGAAGTTGGAAAAGATACACACTAGCCAAAATCCTACAGATGTGTTAACAAAGGGAGTAACCAGGGACAAACTGAGTTCCTAATCAGTTTCAGTTGGTCTTAAAGCATGAAGGTGAAGATGAGGAATTTTCCAGGTCCAAGGTGGATCATAGTCCAATAGGTACAACAGGGGTGGAGTTGTTTTGATCAGTCTCCAAGTGGGATATTGTTGGTTGTGGAGCCTGATTATCTTCGTGATTCAAAGGTATTTGTTTTCAACCATGTTTATAACCCATGAAGACTGTACACCCCTCCATGCAAAGGGGTTGCAGGGGGGGCTTCCCCCCGTGGGGTCCGGGGGGATCATCCCCCCGACAGATCTAACGGTAGAGATTATGTTAGGGTTTTTTTTCCTATAAGGCAACCCTCTTTTATGAGGGAATTGTATTGTGGTTGTGTATAAGTGTGATTATTGTATTCTAAGAGAGGATACTGTGAGTGAAAGAAGAGGAAGTGACAACGAGTGTGTTGTAGGTTGTATCCCTTCATTTTGATGGATAATAAAAAGGAAGGACCTGGAAATTTATCTAGTGCATGTAGCCCACACTAGGTGAACCACATATATTTGTGTCTCTATTGTATTGAGTATCTTTTGTGTTTTATTTCTATATTTTTTTTATTTTATTGCTCCGCGATCTTGTTTTTCTAACAAGTACCCTACTTATGAAAAAGAAATGTAGTCCATTGTGCAAGCCTACTTCTAGTGGAGACATTACATTCTTGAGAAGGAGACAAACATCCAAACTAATCATAAGCCGTTGTAATTCATGCAGATACAAGGAAAATTTCACAATGTCTGCCATCAGAAGTGATCCACATACTTGCAACAGTTCCACCTCAACATCGAGTATAAGACATGAAGTACTAACCACATTGATAATTGCCTCAGCTGATCTCTAGTCGCGACAATAACCACGGTGCTATACTCTTGCAACCACAAGACCTACGGATGGCCCCAACTCTATGAGAAATATCCTGACTTCACCACCACCTACCAGATGTTGGGCGCAAACACAATTGTCACTAATTTCCATCTTCACGATGGGTTGTTGTTCCATATGGAAAATCTCTACATTCCATCAAGTGAGCGATAAAAGATGATTTGGGAATCCCACTACAGTCAAGTGGTAGGACACTTAGACGTAGAAAAGACAGTGGCAGTGTTGTAGCAACATTTCTACTAGTTGAAACTTCAACATGATGTCAGCAAGTATATCAGGTCCTACACTTCCTGTGCTATTTCCAAATTGAACACTAAGAAACAAGGCATGTACACCCCTCTTCCTACTCTTGACAGACCCTAGCAATCCATCTCAATGGACTACATGTCGGGCCTTTCATCCACCAAGCAAGGAAATGACTATGTTTCTGTGGTTATTGATCGTTTTCCAAGATGGCGATTTTGGCCGCCTGCAAGAAGAGCATCACAGTGGAGGCAACTGCCAAGCTCTCCTTTGAACGAGTGTGGGTACATTTTGGGATACCAAAAACCATCATCTCTGATCGAGACAACCAGTTCCTCAACATATTTTGGTCGATCTTTTGATCACTTCTGGACACCAAGCTCACCAAATCCACTGCCTTCCATCTCCAGATGGATGGCGAAACCAAGGTCGTCAACCAGATGATTGTGCATATCTTCTGCATGTAAAATTCCAAGCACCCTCGCACATGGGATGAGAGTCTTCCCTATGTTTAATACAGCTACAACAGATCCATACATAGCTCAACTAGTCACATCCCCTTTCAGGTGGGGTTGCGATTTCAACCATTGGGTCCCATGGATGTTGCACTACCCCTTGTGGCCACCCAGAAAGACTCGTCCCATGCTCCAAATGAAGTTGAAAAAGACACTCGTTTCATTGAGTGGATCCAACACATCTTCCAACAGGTTTAGGATATTTTATAGAAGTCCAATGCCAAGTACAATCAACGCCTTGATCAACATTGACTGCCACACAAGTTTTAGGTGGGAGACAAAGTTTGGTTGCAATTGTAGAAAGAATGCCTTACAGGGCCCCATATGAAGATTTTTCCACTCCATTATGGAACTTACACCATCACCAAGGCTGTGGGTGAAAATGATTTTGAGCTCAACATTCCCCCCTTTCTTGGCTTGCACCTAGTGTTCAATGTGGATCTCCTTCGGCCATATTTCCCACCATTATTGGACACCTCAGAGATATAAGAACAGTTGACACCAACATAGATAAACCTTGATTTCATGGAACAAGAATACACTGATCATATCATGGACACACAGGTCAAGGGAACTCATCAACAAAGGATCCATCTTTATTGGGTTGTCAAAGCAGGGAAGCTCCTACACTAAGGCAAGTGGCTCACCTGAGGCCAAATTCAACAGAAATTTCCTCATATGATGGGGGAACTCAACGCAATGGAGACCATTTCTTCCTAAGGGGGGAGGATTGATCCAGGTGGATATCAATGGCCACCCTTAGGAAGAAATGGT
>JASDQU010881162.1:12240-34716 GCA_032191745.1 Picea mariana | reverse complement strand
GGTCTCAAAATCTTCATCCTTCTTGTGTTCACCATCAAATGTAGGTGGTATGATTTTATTCATTTCTCCCTATAGCTCATCCACTCCATACTTCTTCTTATGCTTCATGACAGGGGATGGACTTGAAATGTTGGGTGTTCTCCTAGTTGAATTCCTTGGGGAGTGATGGTGATTCCTACCAACACTTCTAGTTCTTCTCCTCTTATTAGACCGAAGAATCCCTAATTTTCTTGACTCAGTCTCCTTATCCATATTCTTCTCCATTATGTCCAAGCTCTACATTAACTTAATGTTAAAGCCTTCTTGTTGCTTTTTGTATTTCATAAGTTTCTCGTTATCAAATTTATAACTTTCAACATCCTTTTGAAAACATTTTATGGTCTCCACCAAGTTCATGGTCTCTTCCTTTCTTTCTTCTCCATGCCCATTGGATTCTGTTACTACAACGTCCATGCACATACCAAACATTATGCCTTCATCTTCATAATTGTAAGTTCCTTGGGATTCATCCATGTCTTGGTTTGTTGATATTCCTATTGAATTATGCTTACGTTGAATTATATTATTGGTTCTACAAAATGTATATGCAACAGAATTTGTAAGGCTACAAGAATTTAGCAAATCCATCATTTTATACAACATTCTATCCTTCATAATTTTATCAGAACTAATTTGTTTCTGATTTCTTGTGAATTATTAATATATATTTTTATACATTCTTGAGTGAATACATGGACTCCATTGTCCATGAATCCTCATGACTAATTCTTGTGTCCCACTTCAAACTTTGAGAAGAAACACTATTAATGGAGTTTCAAGGAAGATAATTTTGTTAGCTTGAGCATCCTAGCTTCGATTCTCAACCATTGTCTAATTATGTTTGAATTAGATCTCAATTGTTAAAATTATTTTATCTTGGGTCTAAGGTATTCATTTCTTCCCTTCAAACTTAAATCGACTCCAAAGTAGACTCTCATGTTCTGTCGCCCTTAACTTGCTCCCATTCTCAGAAACTTTACTGTATTCATAGGCTCGCAGGCTCATAGATTATCTTCATACCTTCCATGAGCCCACCACCAAAACTTAGATTCTTTTTCCTTCGTGGACTCATGGAATCACAGACTCATAATCTTATAACCTTCCTTTCATAAGTCTGACCGAGAAGTCTCAACACTTGACCATTTTTTCATCTACGCGAAATCAAAGACTCATAATATTGTAACCTTCCTTTCATAAGTCCATCCAAGAAGTATCAACACTTAACCATTTTTCCATATATGCGGACTCACAAACTCACAGACTCATAATCTTGCAACCTTCCTTTCATAAGTCCATCCAAGAAGTCTCAACACTTTACCATTTTTCCACTTCTTATCGTGGTTTCATGGGACTGACAGTTGGCCTACCACATGGCTCAACATCACTTGCCAACTATAATCCCATACAATATGTACCTACCACCATGGAAATACATGTCTTTCTTCTACCACGTCAGCTGACACGTGGCCTCCACGTCATGCTGACATCATCGTATGGAAAATAACCCCAATTTTTTTCTTTTTGAAATTTCCAAAGAGGCTCAATTTTGAAATTATTTATGTGGCCACCATTAGAGCTTGTAATTAGTATCAATACATCCAAATTGGGTCTGTACATACACATTTTACCCCCCGCCCCTCTTCAAATTTAGCTCTTATGCATTGAATTTGTCTTGAATTACTGTACAAAAATTGGGGCTTTTACCCAATTTCGCCTCAATTTTTTCATGGGCGCCATGGCCACTCTCTAACTTCATCTTTCATCCATCTATGGGCCCAAATATTCTCAATTAGAGACCAAATTTTCTTATACTTAATTTCCGGGCTCGATTCTCACATTACCCATGAAATTTCTCTAAATTTTATTACAGTAATTTAATAAAACAAGTTGTATACATAATCCATAATCAATTCTCAATGCATTTCTACTTCAACATTCTGCTAAATCATCCCATCCAGGCTCAATGTTGAAAACTAGGTTCTGATGCCACTTTGTAACGTTCCCATCCACCCAGGCTGGGCCATGCCAAATAAAAATCTCCTTTGTTTTTTACAACTCTGATACCACTTTGTAATGTCCCCATTACCAACAACTCAAAAACTTTGCTCTTATACCACATTGTAGCATTCCCAACCACCTGTTGGGCTATGGCACTTAAAATTTCAAACTCTGATAGTCATTTAAATCATAAAAATACTCTACAAATGCACATATTCATACAAAATAATAACGGAAAATATGCATGCAACATACATATGAAAACCCATGAAAAAAATGCATAAATATTAACGCAACACCCGATTTAACACACAATTAAATTACTTAAATGTTATGCATATGAATAGAGTTGAGAAGAATACAAATAATAATTTATAAACATCATTATCACAAAGATTCCATAGCAGAAGACACATAATTATACACACAATAAATAAAATAAGAACATGAAAGACACTTATCTCATGAAATGAACACTAACTGCATGTATACCTTCCACATTCCTCCCAACCTTCGACCACATCTCTCATAAACTCTCAGCAATGGGTCACCCTTGAGCTGGGGATAAATTCCACATGGGTAAATGATTTCTAACCAGGATAAGGTCTCTTTTACAATATACAACTTAGACATGAATGGCAACTCAGACTAACATCCTATAGTCCCTCATTCTCCACATGCCTGTCCCACCCCAGGAAGTGTGCCCCTTCTCTCCTCAACAGTCCTTCAACTTCCCCACTTCCCTTTCGGGCTTCAACAACAGGCTGGACAGGAAATCTCAGAGCCCTGTAGTTGTAGTTTGGCACCTTGGGAAATCAATTTCCAGTAGTTTTCTCACCTGAAGAGAATGCTCACAGGCCTAACAACCTGCTTATTTAGTGTCCTACGGGCCTGATAACCCACTTCTTCCTTTTCCTACAGGTCTGACAACCCGCCTCTTCAGTCTAGCTCAAGAACTAACCAAAGTCCTAATATAGATACATATATGGGCGTTCATAACATGAAGGTACAGATGGAAGTCCCTTGGAGGTAGTGAGGTGCGAATGATAATAGGAAGATTCCTTGCCAAAGGAACTAAATTTTCACCAATTATATTTTAATGTTCCCACTTGAAACTTGTCATGTTGGGAATTATCTTGATTCCACATGGATTCCCTCATAAGGTGATACGTTCCTTAACATAAGGACTTATGATATATTTAAATATCCATATTGTTAGAACTAGGAATCATCCTCAGACTGTAATGAGGATAAGCCCAGTACCCATCAGTTTATACATTAAATGTAAATGATTTTTAAGGGGGTCAAATGGATAAGACTCGAGATAATAACATTCTAACTCAGAAAATGTGGGATGACATGCACAAGCAATTGAGGTCTTGTATCAACTTCAGTCAGTAAGTTGGAGTAAAGTTGAATAGGAGGAAGACTTTGGTGAGGAGAGTGTAGAGGTATGTTGTGGACATCAGATCTTCCAACAGCCTAAAGAGAAAAAACTTAAACACAAGATCCTCTTGAATTCAAATCTCAAAGAAACTGAAATAAATTATGACAACACTACAATCAAACATTCATCATAATATAGTTACAACCATCCATGTGAATTAATCATTCATGAACTCTCTCAGTATCAGAGGAAAATAAGATGGAGTAATAAAGCTGACTTAGATTAACCAAGATGTCTCAAAAATAAATACATAACCAGAGAACCAATGTTCTTCATCAAAAGTTTACAATACAGGAGCACTACTCAACCATCGACCTTCAATAAAACTCAAAACTACATACATATACTCAAAAATTCACCCAGCAGAAGTGTGCTCAAACCACTACATTAACGTTTTCAATCGGTGCCCGATCTGTCAGATTCTGCAGGCCTCCTCATGTCATACATGAGCCATGTGTTGTTATGTTCTTTACAGGAAAATATGTCCATAAGGAAGATTTAGATTGATAGTCTTCCTTTATGGCCCCTCTCTGCATGTTTTCCATTTATGGGGTGAGACGAAGTCTTAACTTTCGCCTCACTTTCATTAACTTTCTGCATCAGGATCAGGACAGGGCCGAGTCGACTTGGCACCTGGAAAATGTGGTGGCCTCTTTCTACGACCAACACTGGTGTTTCATCCCCTAGTGTAGCTCACATGAACTCTGCACCTTTACCCACATGCGAACCTGGGTCATGACCCAACACTTATCTCCACATGCGCTTTGACATTTCGCCCTTCAGGAATCCTCATATCACTTGACAACAAAATCCCTGACTCCTGATTTGAC
The DNA here is from genome assembly GCA_032191745.1 of Picea mariana. Lineage (NCBI taxonomy): Eukaryota > Viridiplantae > Streptophyta > Pinopsida > Pinales > Pinaceae > Picea > Picea mariana. The sequence goes on along the minus strand of JASDQU010881162.1, from coordinate 30,402 downwards.
GAAATCACCCTACTCAGATCAACAGTCAGGATTTCTTTCCATCTGACGACTGAGGCTCCTCACGATTGGTGCCAACCTTTCCACAAGACCTCGGGTTGTGACCTTGAGCCCACTCTCGAGTGCTTCGTGACTGTGGGATTTAGGTGCACTGATGTGATCCACTCCCGACTCTCCTGATTCCCAAACTCTCGAACTGGAGCTTAGCGAGTGCTAGCTCCCCTCTGATATGTGTGCGCCTTAGGACAACATGCCCTGACTTTGGATGACACACATTTGTGGGTTTTTAAGCCCCCTTCTTTCGCATTTTGTTACCCAAGGGACAAATCCAAAGGAAAAACACGCCCCTACAAGAATATGTGATAAGATTAGTCTCCATGGGGGATAGAGTCTTCCCTTCAAGGCTCTAAGAACTCCTTTTGTAGTTCCAGTCGCCTTCTACATTGGGCTATGGAGTTAAGCTCAAAACACCCTGCTGAGGAATATAGGCTGATAAGTATTAAAAAAACTAAACAAAAATGCTCCAAGGAGCTTGTTTATGTACAGTCCTAAACTAATTTAATTTTTACATAGTGCTAGGTGAAAGAAAACTTCCACCATAGCCATTCAAGAAACTTTCTAGCTGCAGATGTTTTTATTTTGTCAATGATTGATAACAGGTATTGCAACCGTGACAACAGAATGGTTACATTCTTCATATTTCCTCCCAATGGTGAGGTCAGGATAAATATGGGCAGCTTCAAAACATGAAGGAAATACAACTCCATGTTTTCTCCACAGGCTCATAGGACAAGAGAAAAACTCCAGAAAATTTGCAACAGGTAGCCTGATTTGTCTTGTAGTTGTTCACACCAGGCTGAATGCCTCTGTCAAGAGAAGGTGGGTAAAAGGTCGGTGCAGGCTCACTGATCTCAGGCAATGGATGCTCACTAGTAAGATATGGACAAGAGATAGACTGCCCCTTCTGCTTCTTCTTTTCTTCTTCATGGCTCTCCCAAGGGTCAGATTCATAATCGTCATAAACAGGAATCGTGGGAAAGATCTTCTCTTCATATGAATACTCATCAAAGTTTGGTGAGTGCAGAACTCCCACATATTGCAAAATAGGGGCGATCTCATGATCCTTCATTTCAATCCCAGGTGAAAACGCATAGTGGTAAATCTCTTGAAGGAAAAGAGAAGAATCTTCTTCCACAACAATCTGCTCTTTTAATTTCGATACAACAGGTTCATCAGGGGTAGAATATAATGGTGCTTCGGCTATGAAATCACCAAAACCATCATCATTATCAGGGCTGTCAAGGACACCTACTTCAAGGACTGGAAAATCCTTTGGGCTTCCTTGAAAAGAACATAAAGCATGATCTACCTTCAATTTTTCTATTCTTCCATAAATTGATCCCACTAGCTCCATCAAATCAGCCAAAGCATCTTCTTCCTCCTCGCATCCTTCATCCTCATAACTTTCATCCTCACAACTTTCATTGGAAACAACCACACCTTGAACATAGTCTCTACATTCCTCACAACAGCTATGAAAGATTAACTCAGAGGAATAATACCTTTGACAATGCTTATTAAAAGTTGCATGAAACTGTTCCAGGGAGGAGATGCTAGCAGGGGACAAGGATTGATACCACTCATAGGCATCCCCGTCCAATGAGAACATGAACATCTTCATTAATACATCCTCATGATGTATCTCCCACTTATGCATGAGTTCATGAAACTCATGGAGATGCTGAGAAGGTTTGTACTCTTTACGTTCTCTAAATATGGGAAAATCATCACCCCACTCATCCACTGTGTGGACAACATTAGGAAAACCAGGAACAACATAAATATTAAAAGGAGAAAACCTTCGAGCCATGATTTTTTCCATTTCAGACTAGTGGAGTCGCCAATTGATTCTTTAATCATGGATTCGCTAGGTGAATGATATGCAGAATGAGTGTGTCCGGTCTTTGTTCACCATAAAAGACTAGATCTGATCGTTGTGTTCTCTCGGGGAGCTTCAGGTGTAGCTAGAAGCAGTCGCACTGAAAGAATGGATTCACTAGGTGCAAGTGCAATCTTCAAAGGTTCTGATATCTGATGCACCTTCAGAGTAAGAAGTTCGTTGTCATTCTACCCATGGAAAGGTCTTTAATTCATTCCCTGACAATGATGCAAGAAATGTTAGCACTAGTAATCACCCTCAGACTGTAATGAGGATAAGCCCAATACCCATCAGTTTATATAGTAAATGTAAATGATTTTTAAGGGGGTCAAATGGATAAGACTTAAGATAATAACGTTCTAACTCAGAAAATTTGGGATGGCATGCACAAGCAATTGAGGTCTTGTATCAACTTCATTCAGTAAGTTGAAGTAAAGGTGAATAGGAGGAAGACTTTGGTGAGGAGAGTGTAGAGGTTTGTTGTGGACATCAGGTCTTCTAGCAGCCTAAGGAGAAAAAATTTAAACACAAGATCCTTTTGAATTCAAATCTCAAATAAACTGAAAGAAATTATAACAACACTATAATCAAACATTCATCATAATATAGTTACAACAATCCATGTGAATCAATCATTCATGAACTCTCTCAGTATCAGAGGAAAATAAGATGGAGTAAGAAAGTTTACTTAGATTAACCAAGATGTCTCAAAAATAAATACATAACTAGAGAACCAATGTTCTTCATCAAAAGTTTACAATACGGGAGGACTGCTCAACCATCAACCTTCAATAAAACTCAAAACTACATACATATACTCAAAAATACGCCCAACAGAGGCGTGCTCGAACCACTGCATTAATGTTTTCAGTCGACACCTACTTTTCCAGATTGTGCAGGCCTCCTTATGTCAGATGCAAGCCAACCGTCATTATGTGATTTACAGGAAAATCTGTTCATAAGGAAGCTTCAGATTGACAGTCTACATTTACGGTCACTCTCTGCATGTTTTCCATTTATGGGGTGAGATGAATTTTCAACTGTCACCTCACTTTCGTTAACTTTTTGCATCGGGATCAGGATGGGGCCGAGTTGACTTGGCACCTGGAAAATGTGGCAGCCTCTTTTTGTGACTAACACCAGCGTTTCAGCCCCAGGCGTAGCTCACGTGAGCTCTGCACCTTTACCCGCATGTGACCCAGGGTCATGACCCAGTGCTTATCTCCACAGGAGTTCTGGGATTTCGCCCTTCGAGAATCCTCATATCACTTGACAACAGAATCCCTGACTCCCAATTTGATGAAATCGCCTTACTCGGATCAACTGTCAGGATTTTTTTCCATCTGACAGTTGAGGCTCCTCGCGATGGGCGCAAACCTTTCCACATGACCTCGGGCTGCGACCTTGGGCCCACTCTCGAGTGCTTCACAACTTCGGGCTTTGGGTGCACTAATGTGAGCCACTCTCGACTCTCATGATTCCTAAACTCCCGAACTGGAGCTTAGAGAGCACTAGCTCCCCTCCGATATGTGCGCACCTTAGAACAACGCACCACGACTTTGGATGACACACATTTGTGGGTTTTTAAGCCCCCTTCTTTCGCATTTTGTCACCCAAGGGCCAAATCCAAAGGAAAAACATCCTCTTGCAAGAATATGTGATAACACATACTTTATACTTTATACATTTTTGGAAATATTAATAAAATATTCCTTTGGGTTTAAGCCCCCTAGCTTAGCCCCTTTTCCCCAGACTCTTATCCCCCTTTTTCCATTCCGGTGGAGTTTATTCCCCCATACTCTTTTACATGGTTGGTATGCAGAAGTGATGTGTTTTCATTAAAATTGAGTGTGATTTCATTTTACAAAAATAGGTTTGTTGGCCTTTTAGCCTCTAGCTCACCAACCCAATAACCATATAGGCAATCTGGCCTCAAAATACATTCATACAAAGACACTCTGGCCCCAAAGTATCCTGGTTCATCATCATTTATGTAAAATTACATTTATATTTACAATGGGGTTCGGCATAGGGGTATTACAATGCCCCACCCATTGGAGGCCTTGGAAGATGAACATTGCACTTGGGAAGGTGAATTTAGCACTTGAACTATGCTTGGAACCATGAAGGAAGGATAATGTCACCCTTCTATGCCTAAACATCCCTCTTGGAGGCACAATGTCACATTTTAAGTGGAATGTTTGCCATGTTTGGCACATTTGGTGATGTTGTGTGCTTGAAGCCCCATTCTATTGCTTGATTTGGGGATAATGTGGCACTCTTCTAGCTTGACATCCTAGCATTTGGAGGGTTTTCCATCGCACATGCCATGTTGAAGAATAATTTTATGGGATAACGTCCCATCATTTTATTATTTTTGGCCTTTTTGTAGCCTATGTGGGCAAAAAGGAAAAACCATTTTCTTATTTAGCTTTGAAATTTATGTTTTAGCCTAAAATTATGGATTTAATTGTAAAGTGGAAAAACTAGGGCTTGGGTTTCCTCATATAAATATGAGGAAAGTCATTTGTCAAAAATCATAACTCATTAGTTGAGAGATAACTCTCTTGGATTGAAATTTTGGCCTCTTCTTTTCTTGTGCAAAATGGATGCAAAACTTTTCTAATGGCGTTGTTGTTCCAGAGTTTGTACTTAAGGCTTAGAAGTACAGTGTCTAGGCATCCGAAAGTGGGTAAAGGGTAGAGAAAAGAGAAACGTCAACCTTCGGCAAGGGAAACTAGGGATGATTTCTATGTGGGCATTGTCTAGCTTCCAACTGTTCCTGGATGTTTATATCCTATTCAATCGCTGCCCATGAGTGTTCGAGTTCAACCTGGGTAGTGGCTTTTTTAAGAATAGTATCGAAAAGGTTTAAGGCAATGTGTGTTTGATTTGATAATCTGGGTTCAATATTGGGCTGGGTTGGTACAAGGACAGTCATGGAGGAATAATAAAATAAGGAAATCTCATGGGGAATTTAAGTGCTGTCGCAATTCGGTCATATAAAAGAGAGTTTACGGTTTCAGGAATAAAAAGAGGTGCAAATCAAAGTCTCTTTCCCATAACTGGGTTATATTTTAATAAAATGTATGAGGTGGGAGAAAACATTTAGTTGTCTATCGAGTAAGGCTCCTATCAAGGGAGAATCTCACGTATAAACAGAAGAAGAAAAATGTAAATAAATAACCCGATGAAGCATAAAATATATATAGAATTCTGAAAGTGTTGACTGGTCTTATACCTGCTGATAGCTGGTACAGAGGAAAAACAGTAAACAATATAGAAAACCAAAATTCATTCACTATAGTAGAGGTTGCACTAAATAATAGCGAAGCATTCATCAGATACAAATATGAAATGAAACTAAATATGAGATACAAGAAAACAAACTCATAACACAGTCGTGATGGAATTGAGAATCTTCGGATTTGCTTTATATTAACTCTCAAAATGTAAAACCTCTATTACAATCGACACAAAAAGGTCCAACCCTTTTTTCTTTCTTTCTATGGTATATTTATACAGTTTTACAATAAAATGGAATCTCAATCATTGCAAAATTTTAAGTTATGATAAGGAGGAGAGAAATCGTTCCATTTCTTTCTTTGTGTCTTTATTTGGTGCCAGAAGCTTGTCCTCGCACATGCTCGGTGCAAGTGACACACCTTTCCACCAACCGAGATATCAACCTTGACGGTTCTGCTTGACAATTGGCTTCAAAAGAGTAACAATCTTAGGCTAATTGTGTCAACCTGTCTTCCATCTATCTGTCTATGATGTCGATAGCGCACAATTGCACACTTGGTTTAATCATACATTTATCTATTTGGACTATGTCTGCCATAGTCACTTGTGAGATATCGGCTGAATCTCTTTCCTCTTTTTCATTTAAATAAAGTGAGATTTTTTCCATATTCATTTGAATCAATGCCTTGGCATTACCTCTGCTATCAATGCCTAGTAGATTACCATCTATAGAACTAAAAGCCTCTTCTAAGGATTTCGTTACCCTCTTGACTTGCAGCTTACCTTCCAAGATGCTGTGTTCCCATTCTTTTAATAGAATATTTCCTCTAGTCTGCTCCAAAATGGTAAACCTGGGAGTACTTCCCGATTCCCTGTTGTTTGTAGCTATCACATCCTCTTGAAAGGCGACCCATGTTGCTCTAGCTTCTCTTTCTCTAACAGATAAATTTTCCAAAACTTGATTAACAAGAAAGCAATTGGCTCGAATCACCTCTACCTTGGCGATTAAATTTTGTTGGGCCGCAGAAACTCTGCTCTGAATCTCCATCGCTTGGGACTGGAACATCCCGATATTTATCACTTTACTTTCGGCGATTTCCACTCTAGCCTATAGCTATTCGATCAAATATTTTTGTTGGCCCGCTTGTATCTGACCATTCTGAACCACCAGCTCTACTTGTTCAAGCTTAGTCTTGAGCAGCCCTATCTCACTTTTATCGACCAACCTTGCCTTCTCTATCCCTACACTCGCCTGGTATTTGGCAGCCTCCGCTACTGTGGCTAGTCTGGATTCTAGGGTTTTGATGAGGCAATTTATTCATTTCAACTATTTTTTCAAAACCCCAACTGAAAATTGATTCGCTGTGGCATATGCCCCTAATGTCCCAGCTATTTCCGTCATGAACTGTTCATTCTTCTTGTCCTTCCCATTAGGAAAACTTTGTATTTCTTGGCTGTTGATTCCCCTTCCTGATAGAATTCTCTCTTTACCACTGCCTTTCTCTTCTTATCAAAGAAGAACTCATTTGGAGGGAGCTCTTCCACCCTTATAGGCCTCAATTCTTCATTTAAGATCCACCCTGGGTCAATATTTCCCTGAGTTGACTGCAAGGGAGTAACTGATGAGATAGGATCTCCGATTTGCTTCGCTGATTGCCCCGGAGTAGTAAACAGAGTCTGCTTCTTTGGTGGGTCGGGAGTCTTTATCTCTGCTTTCAGGCTCTTATTTTTCTCTTCTCGGTCCTGGTGTTTTTCTTGACTAGGAGTCACATCTTTGGAGCCTTCGACATTTTTTTGTTTCACCTCCGCTATACTCGGATTCTCACCCCGTAATACTGTGGGAAGACAACTGCGTCGATGTTCTTGGAATTTCAAAACATCGACCCTCTCTTTAGGTGCCAAGGTTTGTATCTGAGCTAAAATCTTGGCATAAGATCTTGTGCCTTGGAAAATGTCATCCGAGGGTGAATTTTCGTGATCAAATCTCTTGAGTCCACAACTGGCCAAATGATTACTCATGACCCTTTGTGGATCGTGCTTCTTGAATTCAATAAGGACCAATTTTAGGTCTTCCAGGGCTGCTGCCTCAGCTGTAGCATGCCCAAAATCTAGCAAAGAATATGAATTTAAATGAACAGGAAAAGGTGGCCATACCTTCTTTGAGTATCCCTTAAGCTCCTTGCTTATGCCACCGATTACTGTTTGTCTAGCAACTTCACGACAAGCCAGCTTGTCGGGGATAAATAATGGCAATGCATGCAGGTGAACAGAAGCCCCAAAAACTCTGAGATATGAGAATTCAGCTTTTACATACCAGTCAGCTATACTGCTCAAATTCATCACTATACTGTCCGAGATCCTGGGTGGCGGGTGGCCAAAAATAGTGACATGCAGAGGTACCATCACCCAGTTGAAGATTTCATATATGAAATCTGCCTCTTTGTTTTCCCACAATTTCGAATGATAGACGTGGATGGGCTCGGCCTCTGCTGGAGTTCAAATCCAGTTCATTAAGGGAAATGGTGTTAGAAAGCACATGACATCCATAATGTATGCAGACATAAAAAATGAAGAAATATTTTCGCTCTCTTTCTGCGCCCGATACTCTGTAACCCGACTGGTCAAGCTATCAGACAACATTTTCGCCCAGTCGAAGGAACAGCCTTCAGCGACTTGATGTACTAGAGGCATCCATTGAAGAAATAAATGTGAGGTGTCCTCTCTCCCGTATAATCTGCATGTCATCATAGCTACATACTTGAACTGTGGTTCCACGGAAGCTATTGAATATATACCATTACTGTCTGCCCTGAACTTCGCAGGGTGTGAAACCCAATCTCTTATTAAGCTAGACATAGTATTGTCATACTGCACACATTCCTTCTGTTTGAACTTTTCCAAGAATTCGGCATCATATGTAAGGTTGGACGTTGTGGGAAACTTGTACATAGNTGGTTGGTATGTCCACATGGTCTAATGCCCATCGGACCATATCATAGTAGGGGAGCAGTCATGGCCTGGCCACTACTTTATGCATTCCTGATTGAATGATGATCTTATATTTAGTGGTTATGTCATGTTTTTCATTGTTGCTGGAATCATCAGAATAATCCACTAATTCAGCGTGCAAAACATCAGAAACGAATGACTAGTTTGGGACAGAATCGACACTTCGAGGTGAAGTATCAGCGACATTGTTCGAACCTTGTCCTAAAACCTCAACGCTGGCTTTAGATGCTTTTCGTAGGGCAATGACGGGAGATCCTTCTTTATCTCTTCTGCGATAAAAATATGTATACATACAGAAGTTAGCTCGCTGAGAAAGTGTGCTCTGCGTAATATAGAAATGAATTTGTTATAACGAATAACAAATCTATATATTCGAAAAATCGGTACTTTTTTAAGAACAGATCAGTCAAATCACGTTTAGAAATAAATTTAGCAATAAAAACCCAATCTTTATTTGTCGATTCGCCTTTTTTCTAATTAATGCCATAAATTTTGGCAGTTCGAAATGTCAGTTGGTGTAAGGAAGAATTAAGACTGCCTCATAAACTGTGCAAGCATCAAAACACGGAAGATATTGATTTAGCTTAATTAATCCGGTTTTACCAAAGTTAATTAATCTTTCGGTACTCGTTGTATCGAGAATTTTTGCTTTAACCCTTTGAACCTCTAACACCCTAAATTACGATGATTGACTTTGGTTAATAAAAACGTAATTGTGATTAGGCGCTTAATTAATTACGTAAATAATTATATCACCATATTGCGACTCGGAGCTTCGAAGGTATAACTTCTGGGAAGTTTGCATGCCGAGTTGCGAAACCGTGAGATTGCGATGATACGTTTTAATTAGAAGGGAGGATAAAATTGGATTAAGTGTTTAACTAATTATGGTCATATCTTTATCGCGACTTCGCGACTCGGGGCTTAGACAATGTATCTTTTTTATAAGAGAACATGCCAAGTGGCGAATTGCCGACATAACTTAACCATGGCTTAGCTTTTACCTTTAACCTTGATGCGGGTTACTAAAATAAGGACTTCATGGTTTCGACTATCGGGGTTACGACAATAATACTTTTGGATTTAGTGAACGCTGAGGTGTGAAAACCCGATGATGTTTAATCGTGATTTAGGAAAATTTTACTCCCGTTACTACCTTGGGTAAAATTTTAAAGCGATTTCGTCGTTTCGTTGCTCGGGACTTGTGAACTACATGATCTATAGCATCCAACATACGAAATCCCGAGGTAGAACAAAGGGGGAAAATTTTTGACAAAAAGTAGAACTCACCTCGAGAGTACAATAATTATCGTTGCTTGCGTGATAAGACTTCATAGATTTTGAAACCATAGATGGAAAATACAAAAACCATCTTTCGATTTCGAGCATTAAGACATGAAATTCGATACGGGCTAGAAAAAACAAAGGTGGCTCCAACATGCACAATAAAGGCTAGAGAATTCTCTTGGATGCTTCTTCTTGGAAAATTGTTGGATTTTCTTTGATAAGTAAGGGTTGTGCATGCTAATTCTTGGATTAGATAAGGAATTTTTGCAATTTTGTGTGTTTATTTTTGAATTCAAGGTTATTTTGTTAAACCCTAGGAGGAGTATAAGGGCATACACCCTCCATCAAGAAATTTTCTGCTATTTTCATTGAAAGGGCTTAAGGATTGCTACACGGAGTAAGAGGGTTTACACCCTTGTAACAAAACCTTGCTAGGGTTTATATTCTCTAGGAAGTAAGAGAGTTTATACCACTATAATATCATCAAACCCTAGTTTAACTTGGTTGTGACCAAGAAATATACTCCATAACCCAATAGACAAGGAACTAGTTACATTGGAGATTATCAAATCTTGCTTTGATAAACATGAAATTTAGTGGTTTGAAACTTCTAAGAATAGAGTTTGATTCTACATGCTATTGTCTCTCTTCTATGCTAAGAGTGTCATAATTAGCTAAGTGGTTGAGTTGTTGTTATAAAAATTTTGCTACAGCCATTAGGGATGATATAATTGTTGCTATCTTTCATTTTACTTGCAATTTAACCAAGGAAATCATTGTTTGATCATTGGAATTGAAAGTGCTTGTCTTAAGATTCATTTTGAGCCATTTAATTGTTGATTTTCATGGTTAAATATTGTTGCTATAGAAAAACTAAGCTACATCCATAAGGATTTCATAAATCTTGTTGATAACTTACTTTTACAGCCTTCTAATGTCATCTAATTCATTATGTTAAGCATTGGAACATTATCTCTAAGTTGTATGCTCATTGATCCAATTTCATATGTTCAATTAGATGATATAATTGTAGATGTTATAATTGTCTCATTTTTGATATATTACTGTTGTATGCTGCAATTTTGGGACATAAAGAGTTCTTGTCGATTCTCTTTATGTTCCAGGCCTAATTTTATCATATTTGGTATTGGTTTTGGTTGTCTAACATTGTTTTTGTAGGTAATGTCCATTGGAAACCTTTCCTTGACTGATACTCAACCTCCATCAAGCTCCTAGAACCTTTCATTGTGACCTATAGGGGTGCTTCATTCTTGTCCTTGGATTCTCCCTTGAAATCCCCCTAGGCTCACCCAAGAAGCCTCCCTTGTGTTTGACTTGTCCATCACTAAAACAAGGGGGGTATCTATTGAGGTGACAGTGATAGGTATCACCAGTTGTGTCTCACACTTGTTGCTTGGATTGGGATTTTCCCAAACTACAATTTGTGCGATAACAATTTTGACGTCGTTGCCAAGGAGGATTTTGAATCCTTCCTGATCCCTGAATGACACTCAACAATTCTACTCCAAATCCTTTAACCTTAGCTTGCTTGGAGACTCCATTTGAGAGAAGTTCCCTTTTCAACTTTTGATGAACTTCATATATGTTTATCTGGTTACTCCATTGAGGGAAGATACCCTCACCATATTTGATGATCCTAGAGTTCATTTTGTGACTCCATTGATGTATCATGTAATTATATGATGAATTCCTACCAGAAAGGTGGGATGTTATCCCAAAATTTGATAGTGATCCATGTTCAGATGTTACACATGTTGTCAAGTTTACCAAATACATTGGTTTAATGACATAACCCAACATTATGTTCAGATACATTTTTTCTTGATATATTCATATAAGAAAAAGGAATTTGATCAAGAATACTTATATCCCAAAGGTATTATCTTCTACAATCATCTTCATCCGATAATTTCTCAAGCATTACGGAAAAAAATACCATCGACTTAAAGATATTATTCAAGACCTTGAGGATACTTTTCAGAAAGAAATACTTTCATTGGATTCGGTTGAGAATTTGAGGGAAGTTTCTTTTTTGAAACCCATTGATAATCATGGAAGTACAATCGAGGAACAAGTCCATGAAGATGAGGAAGACTCCAAGGAAGTGCAAGATCTTGATGAGACATCACTTGCCAAAGAGCAAGCCCATGATGGTGAGAAGAATAAAAGTTTCCTTTTTAATCCTTTGGAGAACAATGAGATGAAGCAATATTCATTGAGAATTAAGACCCTTGTAATGAAGAGATGCTTGAAGAACATGTCTATGAATAAAAATGCTAAGAAGAAAATGAATAATTTCGATGAAGTGAAACATATTGAGGACCCGAATGAGACATCGGTATTCATTCTTTTGTTTGATGAAGTTGTCCAACCTTTCATTCCTCCTACACAATAAGATGAAGAAGTAATAAGTTCCAACGATGCAAATAAATTCATGGAGCATCCCTCAGATACAGTTGACAATCATATTGATAATTTAATATGTGTCCAGAAGTTTGTATGGGATATTGGTTATTTCTGTTTCGATGAAGATTCCATCTACGACATTGAGGGTAAATTCCAGATAAGCAATGCAAGAGTCTTTCCTTTGGAAGGTTTCTTTTAAGATGTAGATGATCAATATGTTTGGAATCTTAGTGATGATATGATCACAAACATTTTTTCATCCACCAAAGGATGGCATCTTGCAATATTTTTACGTTGATCCCCAATCATACCTTAGGGGTTATTGTTTTGAGAACTCATAAATATTATTTGATGAAGATTCTCAACCATGTTTGTGCTCAAATTTTGATGGACATGAGGATGTGGAAGGGTTGTACAAACCCTTACATGTAATAAAATTTCATGTATCACTTCATAAAGTTCCAAGTGGTTTTAGAGGATGGATTCCCACCTTTTTAGATGGAGACATTGTATCGGCTTGATATCCTTTGGATACCTTTTCTAAAGTTTTCAGTTCTTGTGCCTCCCAAAATAAGTATGAGGATGTGTGTATCAAGCGATTCTCTTCATCTCTCACAGGTAAGGAAAAATAATGGTACAACAATATCCCTCCAAAAATAATTACCACTTGGGAAACATTTCGAAACCTCTTCATGAAATTATTTTTGGAAAATGAAGGTTATGTATCTCGATCTATGTTTGTCCCTTGTCTTGTAAATCATGATATATTTTTGGGATCTTTCATCTCCTCTCGGTCTTCAGAAAGCACTGATCATGTGAGTGAGGAAGAAGATGAGTCATAATCTATATGTGGAAGTTCTATTTAGAGATGGATTGATCAAGATTGTGGCTAAGATTTCCAGCATGATCTTCTCCTTCCCACCCACCTCCATTAGTTTCTTTCTATGATTGATTATATGCTCATTCATATTCTTGATTATTATGTTCTTAGCTTTTCCTTAATAATTTTTATAATTAAGCACATGTGGAAGCACTTGGGTGAGATGGTGAGCAAGTGGTTGCATTGAATGTACAATTTTACTTGACATTTGATGAGACCTAATCTCCACAGGACCCGGGCCCCAGGTAAGTAGGTAGGTCATTTTCTATCATGAATTGCATTTGTGTGTTCATTTCATCATAGTGTAGCTGCAATTGCTTCCACGCTTTGTTTTACATGTCATTTCTCTTGCATTTATGCATATTTGTTGTGAAGCATTTGATTGAATCATATTGACATGTTAGTTAGAATTTTTTGAAAAATGAAAAGTTTTATTTTTAAAGAATAGTTGTCAATTTTGGAAATTTTGAAGTTTTTCTTATATGAATAAAGGGTGAGAAATCTACCCCTCGATGATCTAATATTTTGCTTGAGTATGTGTAGGAACAGGTCTTACCAGGAGATGTTGAGGTTGACATGCGATCTACGGTGAGCACATGTCCCCATGTAGGAGCCAAATGTTACCCCCTAGCCTAGGCGTAACTAAGGAGATGATGTCCCGAGGCCCATAGGTAGAAGACATGGAGTCCTGAGAGCCATATGATCACCTGAACCCACTTGAGTAGACATAGCCCCTCGTATCCACCACAAATTGCCATTCATTGTCAACAACATAAAAATGTCCTCCACACCAGCTAGGAATAGGAAGGACAGTAGGTCTTGCTTCATAAGATAACAAGTCCAATATCATGGTAAGTGTCACTTTAATAATTGAAGTAGTTGAGCATGTTTCAAAGGGTCCTTTCTCGATTATAGATCATTTGATTGGAAACTATACCTTTTTCCTTATTTCACCTTGGTGGTTGACATGGTTTCCTAGTAAGTGGGTCACCCTCGGGGGAATTTTTCTACTAGGGGCTCTTCTTGAAGGGTCATCGTACCATTCCCGCACATACTTACTACTTTTCACACCTTTTCTCCTTGGTTTCCCCATCGTTTTGGTTTTTGGGTTTATTGACCCCAAGAAGGGCTTGTACCTCATTTCATGGGAAGAAGGGGCTAAAGGCCCATAGGTGTTGTAGCTAGAAAAATTCAAAATCCATAAATCTATCCTTCTATATCTCTCCCTAAGGTCCCAAGAGAAATGAAATGCTTCTACATAAAAAAATGAAGGACCTTTTAAAAAATAAAATAACTAATAAATGTCCCACTTCATGGGGGAATGCATTTGTGGCATCTCTTAATTTGCAGTGTGTATGACACTTAATGTGTTCCTAACTTCAAGTGGCATTTTGGTGCTCTTTACTTTCCATTGCACATAGCACTCAATGTTTGGAACATAAAAAATGAAAGGCAAATAAATGGCTTGGAAAAATGTTTCACTGCAAAAGAACGACGCAACACACCCTCCTCAAAGGCACCCATAGATGAGAAAATATGTGCCCTTGATATGTCTAGGACCCCATTCCCAAAAGTCCTATCCCCATCCACATCATATTCACTACATGGCCTAGAGAGGGTCTTCTTTGGAAACACTCTTTGGCTTGGGGATTGGCCTACCCAATAGGGCACCATGAAAACCATCCCATACTTAAATTTGGCAAATTTATAAGGTTTTTGAGCATTTGTTTAGTTTGAAAAGGGGGAATTTAATGCACATGTTTAGGTGGTTATTTTATTAAATGTGGCTTACTTGGCATGATACATGTTACTTGTGGACACTTGGAGGGTGTTTTTGTTTGTCTTTGGAGGACCTTGCCTGGTCACTTGATATATAAATCTCTTGGATTGAAAGTTTAGCCTCTTCTTTTCTCATGAAAAATGGATGCAACACTTGTCTAATGGTGCAATAAAGGCTAGTAACTTCTCTTGGATGCTTCTTCTTGGAAAATCGTTGTATTTTCTTTGATAATTAAGGGTTTTGCATGCTAATTCTTGGATTAGGTAAGAAATTTCTACAATTTTGTGTGTTTCTTCTTGAATTCAAGGTTATTTTGTTAAATCCTAGGATAAGTATAAGGGAATACACCGTCCACCCATTTTTTTTTTGTTCTTGTCATTGTAAGGGCTTAAGGATTGCTACAAGGAGTAAGAGGGTTTACACCCTTGTAACAAAACCTTGATAGGGTTTATCTTCTCTAGGGAGTAAGAGGGTTTACACCCCTAGAAGATCATAAAAACCTATTTTAACTTGGTTGTGACCAAGCAAGATACTCCATAACCAAATAGACAAGTCATTAGTTGCATTGGAGATTGTAAAATCTTGCATTGATAAATGTGAAAGTTATTGGTTTGAAACTTCTAACAATAGAGTTTGATTCTGCAAGATATCGTCTCTATTCTATGCTAAGGGTGTCATAATTAGCCAAGTGATTGAGTTTTTGTTATAAACTATTTTCTACAGCCATTAGGGTTTATATAATTGATACTTGCAATTTAACCAAGGAAATCATTGTTTGATCATTGGAATTGAAAGTGTTTTTCTTCAGATTCATTTTGAGCCATTTACTTGTTGATTTACACGGTTAAATATTGTTGTTGTAGAAAAAGTAAGCTACAACCATAATGTTGTCATAAATCTTGTTGATAACTTACTTTGAGAGCGTTATATTGTCATCTAATTCATTATGCTAAGCATTGGAACATTATTTCTAAGTTGTATGCTCATTGATACAATTTCATATGTTGAATTAGATGATATAATTGCAGTTGTTATAATTTTATCATTTCTGATATATTACTATTGTATGCTGCAATTTCTGGACAGCAAGGGTTCTTGATGATTCCCCTCATGTTCTAGAGATAAGTTTATCATATTTTGTATTGGTTTTGGTTGTGTAACATTTGTTTTTCAGGTACTCTACATTGGAAACCTTTCCTTTACCAATACTCAACCTCCATCAAGCTCCTAGAACCTTTCATTGTGACCTATAGGGGTGCATCATTCTTCTCCTTGTCTTCTCCCTTGCAATACCCCTAGGGTCACCCAGGAAGCCTCCCTTCTGTTTGACTTTTCCATCACTAAAGTGAGGGGAATATATATTGAGGTGACATTGATAGGTTTCCCCATTTGTGTCTCATACTTGTTTCTTGGGTTGGGTTTTTCCTAAAACTACAATTTGTGCGATAACAGGTGCAAGCCAAGAAAAGGAGGAACACTCAATTCGAAATCATTTTCACCCGCAACCTTTGTGATAGTGTAAGGCTCATATCAGAGTGGTATGAGCTTCCTATGGGGGCCTATGATGCACTCTTTCTACAAATGAAACCAAACCTTATCACCAAACTGAAACTTGTGTGGAACCTAATGTTGGTCATGTTGTTGCTTGTACTTGGAATTGACATTTTGTAAGATATAATGAACCTATTCTTGGAGGTGGTAGATCCATTCAACAAATTTAGCTAATCTATATACCTCGATCTGAGTGTGGGAGGAATCTATTTGTGAATATGCAATGTGTAGAGATACATCAGTGGGGGATAATGGTCAGAACCTGAAGCACACCTGAAAAGGGTTGAGTCCAATAGAGCCATAAAAGGATCTTTTATAGCCATGTTGAATATATGGAAGGCTCTCAACCAATGTATGTGGATTCTTGGAGTTGTACATGTGTAGGATATGCACAATCATTATGTTGACCATTTTCATTTTTCCATCTGTTTGGGGTTAAAAGGAAGTCAGTTTGGTCAACTTGGTTTCCATCAGCAACCATAGGCTAGACTAGAAGGTACCAAGGAACCTACTATCCCTATCTGAAATAATGGTCTATGGTAGCCTGAAATGAACCCAAACACATTCAAAGAACATCTTAGCAATGGCCTCGGTGGTGATACTCTTGTTGCAAGATTCCAAGATGGCCATCTTAGAAAACCAATCAACAGCCACAAATACACCATCATTACCATGTTTGGTATAAGATATATTAGACATGTAATCCATGGAGATGGACTCCTAGGACCTATCGAGAGTAGAAAGGAGTGTACAAACTGTTGGAGTTACTTCACACACACCTATGATTTCTTTTTCCTAAGGTTTTTATTTTTTTATTAATTATAATTAGTCATTATCTAGTCTCTTATATTTTAGGAGAGAATATTCCACCTAGAGAATATTCTCTTTCAGTTGACACTTCAGTTTGACTAGTTGAGTGGAGTTTAGATGTTGCATTGGGATCATCACCATTCAACATTGGGATCATCACCATGCTAATTCTAAATTTCCTTAGTATCATCACCAGAGTCGCGCATTAGCCTTGATTCCCTAATTTAACTCCTCACTACTCTTTGTTCAGTCAGTTAACTAAATACTAGTTGACTAGTTAACTCAACTAGTTGGCAGTTCACTCCCATAACTGCCTGAGAGACTAGAATAGGTGGCAGTTCACTCCTGTAACAGATGGTGTGTGTCCAAATCACTCTATACCACCACTATGGTGACTTGGTTCACCTCAAGTTGAACTCATTGAGTTATACAGAGTATATCATATGTAAATGATTCATTATTCATAATGGTTAATGAGAATTTTGCCATTCTTTCTCTCCTTCTTCTTCTTTTTTCAATTCTCTCTGCAAATGTGTGTATCATTTTTTAGCTATATCTATTCCATATAGGTTCAACACATTTACATGGTATCAGAGCCGACAGAATTCTAAGCAAAAGCTACACCAAAAATATTTGCAAGTACAAAAGATTGAAGACAGCGGAAAGATGGAATTCCAAAAAGAATTCATTCTTACACCTTACACCTATTTTGCATGGAAGGAGAAAACAACCATACATATTTGATCTAGAGGGTTGTATAGGTTAACCATGAATACATATATAGAGCTGACATCGTCCATAGAAAAATCCAAGTACTTAAATCGCATGGATGAGGCACTCAGAAAAATTTGTAGTCTTATTTCTCTCGATCTCCTTTTTCACATATCTTCCTGTAAGACTCCTAATGAAGCCTGGAAAATATTGGAAGGGTTATTTGGAAAATAGGATGAGATGAGGGGACACATGTTGGAGGTGGATCTGCTCACATTGGATCCAAAAATCTTTGAAAATATCCAATATTTCTTTACAAAATTCAAGGATTTACTGTCGCAACTCAAAGCTTGCGGGGTTGATAAATCGACAGAGGAGAAACAAATGGTTCTCACCATTCTCTCCAAGCTTGGTCCTAAATTCTCTGTATTCGTATCTACATTCCATACTATCATATTTGCCTCTGGAGCCACCTGGAAGATGCCTTCTCTTGAGGACTTTATCGAATCCTTGACACAAGAGCAA
>JASDQU010881161.1:21326-33432 GCA_032191745.1 Picea mariana | reverse complement strand
TATATATATATATATATATATATAGTGGGTTACCTTGGTAGTGGACCTACATGGGTAATATGAGAGAACTAGTAATATATAAGAGGCCAATAGAGTCACTATTATAGACATTGACTTATGAATATTGTATTGAGATATATTTGGGTTATTTGGAGTTGTTTTGCTAATATCTAAGGACTTATTGTGCAACTCATCATCATAATACTTTTGGGTGTTGTGTATGCAAGTTTATCATGCTTTATTGTGTATTATGTTCATCCCAAGTGGCCCCAAAGAGAACGATTCTCAATTGAGCACCTTTAAGGAGTACACCTTATTGTTGAATCTATTTTCTAGGGACATCCAAATCGAGTGACACTCGAAGTATTGGAAAGAAGACAACCTTCACGATTTACGGTTAAAATTTCAATTCTAGAGCCATGAGAATATATGAATTGCAATTTGTACTATTTAAGGTTTCTACTCATTTTGAAACCTTGCTAAAACTAATAGGATTCACTAAAATGCACATATCTAAACATTGTGAGGGTAAAATTGAGTGAGACCAATGACATATAAAACAATATATTTGAAGGTATTACAGGTCCAAAATTCAAGCCAAAAAGTCCCTAGAGAATCTATCCTCATAGTTGGATGGTAATGTTAGAGCGAGGGGGGAAAATCCATTTGAAGGAAGAAATAGGTGGAATCCACTTATAGTGTTAGTTTCATTTACTCTCCTAATGATGAATTTTTCCCTGTCTTAAATATGAATTATCACCTAATATTGGCCAAGAAGAAGGGGATAACAATGGATGAAGAGGGAGTTTTTGATGGTATAGGAATGGATTAGAGTGGAAGCCAAAGGGAACCTGGTAAGAAATCCAATCTTTATCATGAAATAAAAGACATTCATAGAGAGGTGTGCTCTAGGAAACAAATGACTATTCAAGGGGCTCTTAGAGTAGACAAATCCCAATATAAGGTTACACAATGATTGTGCTCTTTTATAATATAAGTGGATTGAAGAGTTTCATGGCTACAAAAAAAACTACCTAGAGGTGTAGATGATTCAGGGATCAATATTGGAGGCCAATAAAGTAAAACATTTTTCAATGTCAACCCTACTTGGGTAGAGTTTTGAAGCTCAGAGTTTTGTAGGGAAATCTAGGGTTCTAGTGATTGATTGGTATAAGACCTTGCTATCAAGGAATGCCACTTTTCTTCACTCTGTTATACATATGGAATTGTTTCTCCTAGAGTTAGATAAAGTATTTAGTTTTATTAATGTCTATTGTCCTTTCATGTAAAATGAAGTTTTTGGGATTCTTTCTTTGGGAGTTTGGAGTCAAGAAATGATAATGTGATAGTGGGAGGGAACATGGATTTTATCTTGAGACAAGGAGAGGTATTAAGGAAAGTTGGAAGAATGGATCCTTTGGTAATTTTCTTGATTCAAAATATTGATGATGTGGGGTTTTTGATATAGATAATTTAGTCTTAAAACCAACATGGAGGAACAATAGGTTTAGGGATGGAACCATATCCAAGATATTAGATAGGTTTCTAGTTTCAGAGCGAATTGTGGACAATATGGGAAGCATTAGAGCTTGGATAGGTGAAGGGGGGACATCTTATCATGTACCTATCTCTTTACAAGTGGGGGATTGTGTTCCAAAACTCCCTAGTCCTTTCAAATTTTATTCACATTGGCTTAAGGATGCTAAGTTCAGGGAAATGATTCACAATGAATGGAGAGACTATGATAGGAATTCAGGGGTTCTGAAATGCATTAGTTTAGTGATCATATTAAGAGAATCAAAAGGATTACCATAGAATTGGAAAAGGAAAAAATTAAGGATTCTCAAGATCAAATTTAGAATTTATAAGAGGATATATCAAACTTTTTCAATTCAGATTCTCAAGATCAAATTTGGAATTTAAAAGAGGATATATCAACATTTTAAAATTCCAATATGGATGGATTAGGGCTCCAAACAAAAGTGTGCTAATTTCTTTGATTGTATGGAAATATTTATTCGAAGTGTTCCCTCTAGTGGGGAAGTGCCTAGCTTGGAAAGTTGGGAATGGTACAAGTCACTAGATTATGGGTGGACTCATGGATGGAGAATATTAACGTTGTGGAATGGAAAGGTTTTGTGCAGATATTTATAGCTAGTAATATCTTTCTTACGGAAGAGGAGGACAATTTAATATGGGATTAAAATCTACTACAGAGTTTTATACAACAAAGTTGGGATATGAGATGTTGTTCTCCAATAATTAAGACCAAATAAAGCAATGGTGGTGAAATAAGGTCTAGAAGATAAAGGCTCCTTTAAAATGAATAATTTTTTGTGGATGACTCTCTCAAATAAGGTCCATACTTGGGATAATTTACTTAAAAGTCCCTTCGAAGGTCCAAGTAGGAATCCTATATGCAAATGTGCTTTTGAGACTATGTATCATATTCATGTGGGTTGCCACAATTCATTGGAATTTTGGGATGCAACCATCATTCTTATGGGAGGGAATAGTATATGGAGTGGTTCTTCCTTAGAGGATGTAATTAAATCTTGGTGGGCAACCAAAAGTTTAGAAGAATTTGAAGCACTTTCACTAATTGTACATTGGTCTTTATGGAGAACAAGGAATGATATGCCATTTGAGTAAGGGAGGTGTTATAGAATCTTTTTCCACCTCATAACATGGATGCACATGATTGGAATGATTGATTATCCCTGTCCTAAGTGTAGAAAAAAGTCCCTCTCAATACTTAAAAAACCCTATTTTTCAAGTCACATGTTCCCTATCATTTATACAACTAGCATATGATATGCTTGTTGCTCTTCTGCAACACATATATGCATCTTTTTGGCACAAAAAATGTCAAATTACTAAATTTTGGGTGGGGTTTATGGGTTCCTACGGTTCTTGATCCCCTATAAATTTTCTATAATGAATCCAACTACCTTTTTGGAGTATAAAAGGATGCCACAGGGTAGAGGAGAGAAGCAATATTTGGAGCATCATTATGATGACAAACTTTTGCTAGATTCTGCAAGCCCCTTTCTCGTGTCTACAAAATATTCCCTTCAATTATGGAAGCCCTTGTTTCCAACCATATTTTCTCATTTATCCTGTCAGAAAGAGACTTCTTCTCTTTCTTGGACCTGTCTCGAGCGAATATATTGGAGGCGTGAGTTAGATTTCATTGGCTTGGGTGGAGGAACTTGGATGTCAGTTCCAGAGTAGCACCACAACAATTATAGGTCGTATTGTTTATTGACTTTATGTTGTTAATGTAATAAATAAATCTATTTCCCATTCTAGTCTTGTGTTCGGATTTACTATTGTTATATTTGAACATTTGATTATATGGAATACTAATGTGTTTAATTTCAACTAGTATAGTTAAAAGTTAGTTATTCATAACTACATACCTTGCAACTTTCTTCCTCTTGGTGTGTAGGTTGTCAGAGAAATATTTGGAGCAATGATTTTTGTGATAGATCTAATTCAAATGTCAAGATCCAGGTTAGTTTCCTTCATGCTCATTACAAGTTAGTTAGTTAGTTACAAATTCCTAATTGTTTCTTGGGGATAGAGTTAGTTCTTTGGGGAAATCACTTTATTTTGGCTTCTAGCCCAACCATAGGAGTTTATTCTCTACAATATGAATTGGCGACTCCATTGGGGAGAGTCTCATTTAGGTTAGTTTTAGGTGCTCGCTTCTCATTTTCTTCAAATTTTTGGCTTTATTTATGTTTCTATTGTTGTTAAATTTTCAGAACCTTAGCCTTCATTCTCATGATTTGCACTCAGTTCTTCCCAATCTCTTCTTGGATATCTAAGTTGTATACACTCTTCCTTTAAAGGACATATGAATATATATTCTATCTACTGAAAGGAAACGCATGTATGTATGGATCTTTCCTTGAGAACATACACATATATGTCATGTAAGGTGGTTTATTCTTTCTTTTTGGCTTGATCAAATTCCTGTTTGGGTTTGTGGGGGTTCTTTTGGACTCTCCGGATCTCTGTAAGTCTCTTAGTGGTTTTAGAAAGTAACTAGTGTTTATAAAATTAAAAGAAAAACAAAAATTGCTTAGTGTTTTTTTTTTAAAGCCTTTTTTATTTTCGTTATGGCGTGGAAGATGTTCTTTCAACTTCTTTGATTTTTGGATTTCCCTAGCGATATTTTTTGTAATCTAAATACTTTTATTAGAACTTTCTTGTCTTTCTCCCTTGCATGTCTACTTTTAAAGTAAAAAATTACAATTGTTTTTCAGGTTTTTCTTTGTTTTTCTAGTTGTAAGAAAATGAAAATGAAAAGTTTCTTAGTAGATCAATGTTCTTCTCTTAGTTCTTGTCATGCTTGTATAACTGAAAAAGAAAAAGAAAAAGGTTTCATCTTTAACATACTTCTCTCTTTCTACATTTGCATCAAAGTTAGTTTCACTTTTGGACGTTTAGGGTTTCTTGGTTCTTGTCAACAATAATTTTCATTTTTGAAAAAGAAAAAGAGAAAGTTTTGTATTTTTCAAGAGTTGCATTGCATGTTTAATTGAAAATAAAATAATTGCATTGCATATTTCATTGAAAAGAAAATAATTGCATCATAACATTTGAAAGATTGCATTTAAAGTGTTCAACATTACACTCATTTTCATTTGAAGAATACACTTTGTTTTGAAAACGACAATGTTCTTATAGTCTTTCTTTTTCCACAAGAGTCATCAAACAATGTAAGTTTCATGATCATTCCCTTTGAGTAAAAACAACCATTAAAATAAACGTTAACTAAAATCTACTAGAATTTTTGTTTCTAGGGTTCACCAACTAGTCTAGGTTAGTGCCTTGGAACAGGTTGGAGAGTAAACTCTCCAAGGTCATTTAATTGAACATAAGAGTTTTACTAGGGAGTGTTTAAAATCCAATTTTCATATAGGCGTGGACGGTAAAATCCTCTAACACATGAGTTAAAAACAAGCTCGCGTGAGGGTGAGTGGTGAAGATTACTCCTCCAATACTTGTCCAAACGTCTGCGGATTGTTGCGCATTAGAGATGATGTTGTTAATTTTCTTGAAATTGACATTTTTTTGCGTTGATTGAAATTGAAGTACAATGGTTATCTATGATTTCTTCAATGCTTTTATCAAATGGAAATATTGATGATTCCTCGATACCATGAGTTATTACCAATTCTTCAAATAACTATGCATGTTTATGCCTAGATATAAGACAAAGTTCTTGTCTAAGTAACACCATTATCACTGAGTGGTTTGTAGGGATGTGGTATATTGGTTGAAATATGTATCTCTGTGATAACAACCTAGGTTCACACTCTAATAGACACAGAGTCCTAGAAAATTATGTGGATAATTTTGATGGATATCCACATTGAAGTGGGGCCATGAAAATGTTGGGGTTGGGGTTCATAGCTCCCCAAATATTTAAAAAAATGTTTACCTTACCAAAAAAACATCATTTCTTTTGAGTGCGTTAGGAAATATATGCCATTGGATGAACACTTTATTTATTTGTCATCACTTGGAATTGGGTAGTAGGTTGGATTTTGATCCAAGTTGCAATTATGACTTGTTCTGGGACCCTTGTGTTACACACCTAAATGTTGCACCACCAAGTGTTTCACTTAAGTGTCATATGCACCTTACTAAGTGTCGCATGCACTTTATCAAGTGTCGTATTCACCTTACTAAGTGTCTCATGCACTTTATTAAGTGTCGTAACTTTGACACCATGGAAGAACATTTTTCATAATCCCTAGTCATTGTGGAGGAGAAAAACTTATCACGAGAAGGTCAAAACAATGCCTTTTACCTTGATATTTTGACCATTTTTGAAGGTCAACACTCCCCTAGCCATATATGGAGCGTTGAACTCTTGTCAATGCTCTGCTTCCCATGTATAGGGAGCGTTGAACTCTTGTCAATGCTCTCTTGCCCATGTATAAGGAGCATTGTTAATTCCCCATGCTTAGTGTTGGGGGAGCATTGAAGTGGTTAGAGGGAGTTATGGCTAGCCCACCTAATTATAAGGGTTAGTTTCGAGAAGATGAGGTGAAGGATTCGCGTCATGTCTCATGGATCCATCTTAGGTAAACTCAATATCCATGAGATAAGCTAAATACCAACTTATTGAGATAAATCCTCAACCATTTCCCAAAATACTTCATGGTGGTTAAGCCTCCAATTGCTATATAATGAGTTCATTCCAAGGTGAAAAGGGAGGATAATCCATGAGAGCATCATAATTATGATCTTGAGACATTTAGGAGAGGGATGGATAGGAGATATTGGAGGATGTACTGCAACATCAAAATTGGAATGTAAGTGCTTCACTATGGATTTCCATTAATACATAACTTGGCCTATTCCCTTCATGTTTTGTGTCATTGGATCATGCCTGTTTTTTGTTGTGAGATTCATCATAGATAGATCTATTTTCTCTTGACAGTCTAGTGTAGAGGAAGGTGGTATCTCTTTGTTCTTTGTAGGTTTTTTTCTTGCGCTTAGGATCTTGGTCAACAAGGTCAAATGATGGAGAAATGAGGAAAACCATCGTAAGAAGTAAGTCACCCATCTATTCCTTCTCATTTAATTGTTTAAATAGGTCTAAAGAGAAGTTAGTGTCCATTTTTTTTCTTTTGTATTTGGATCAAAAAGGGGTCTTGGTCCAAAGGGGGGTTTCACCTATCTGCAGGGGGAACTTAACCACAACAAAAAATTGGCGACTCCACTGAGGATGAAATTTTAGTATTCTTTCCTTGGTTTCTTCTAGCTTGTTGAATCTTGTTCATATCTTGATTCTTTTTGATTTTGATGCTTGAAATCTTCCTGATCTTTGCTGAATCTGGGAAATTTTTTGTGTGTTTTCAACTACATCCAGGCTTCAACACTCCCTTTTAGTGGCCTACAGAGTGTTGAAAACCCTTATCAACGCTCCCTATTAGTGTTTTGAGGAGTGTTGACCTCTTTTCAATGCCCCATCTACTTTATTACATGAGCATTGATCTCCTTCCTGGGTCATTTTTGAGCTCATTTTGCCTCTATTTTCTCATATTCTTGATTCACATATTTTCATTAGAGTCCTTTGAACTCGATTTTGGCTTTGCTTGATTGAAGTTGATTCATTATCACCTTTTCTTGCCTCTTTTGAGTTTGCAAATCCGTCAAATCATGAAATGTGCATGATTGCCTTGGGATAACCTGATCCTTTGGTCAAAGTCCATTTTACCTGTAGTTTGATCCTCATCACGAAGGTTTTCAAACTTATGTTATTTTTATTTCAATACTTTCTAAGTGTTTCACTTGATTGATTTTGAAGTCTTCCTCATTGATTTGGGATTGCAAGTGTTGCTTTGAGCATTGTTTTTGAGCTTCTTATGGTCTTATTTGGAAAGCTTTTGATCCTTTGAGTGTTTGAAGCTCTGTGGTCTTATTGAAACTTAGAATTAATCTTTGATTCTTGCCACTCAATTTTCGAGGTTACAAGAAATTTTATTCTCTACTTTCCATCTATGCGTTCTTATTTGAACTTGTGTTAGAAGCATTTTGACATTTGGATTCTTTCAATTCTTACTTGAGTGCATGTTTTGTTTGGATTTTTTTTCTTCATAATCCTTTGCCTCGACATTGAAATCTTTCCTTGAAAGTAAGTGTTAGAACACTTATAATTTTCAACTTTTATGCTTTTGTTTTTTACCTCTTAGAAATAAAATTTTACTAAAAAGAAAAAAACTTAGGAAATTACCTTTTAATTTAAAATAAATTTATTGGTCCTTATATATTAATAAATCACTTACACTAACATCCGTCGACGAGTTTAACTATTTGATCAAACGGTTCTTGTGATCTCCAAAATATAAAATCCGCCCAAATTTTAAAAGAAAATATTTAATAGACACTTCGGAGCTTCACGCTTTGGGAGTTTCAAGAGATATAAAACACAAAAACCCTAAATCTACGAAGTACTGAAGACACTTCCTCGTGACAATTTCTGAAAGGAATTACAGACAAGTCATAAGACACATGTCTTCTAATCATTTTGGGGCTGCCATGCGACACTTATTTTTAACATTTGTGTCAAATTATTCAATCGATTTCAAGTGACACATGTCGCTCCTCCTTTTTTGACACATCACCAAGAATGATGTCATCTCTACCATGTCACTTTGGGAGATTTTCCTTAGGGAGTTTAAAAAAAGATTGGGTTCACAAACCGCCGAAGTAATGAATATTATAAAAAAGTAAAAGTATTTTAAAGAGTTCATAAAACATTTAATAACTTTAATTAATCATGATTAAGTGTTAATTAATCACTTCGCAATTTTGGGCTTTGGGAGATTTCTCTTGTGCTACATCCAAAACTCTCGAATGCCGAACCTCTGAAGTACGAACCACACTTTAAAACAAATGAACTCCTAGAGCTCCAAAGATCCGAAGTTCTGAAGCCCCAAAATACATATAAAGGTTCGAACGACTACTCCGAGAATTCAGCCTTTGGCGGATTTCTATCATACTTCATCCAAAATCCCCGAATACTGAACTTCTGAAATACTTAAGGCTAATACAATGTTTAAAAGCATGATTAATTAAAACACAAAAGTGATTAATTAGAGATTAACTTCTCCGGGAATTCGACCTTCAAGAAATTTATGTCTTGTCTCATTTAAAACCTTCGAACATTGAACCGTCGAAGTATTAATGTCATTTATGATTGGATAAAGTTAACAATTTGAATACAGATTTTGAATCGCCAGGTAATAAATTCCATTAGATGTTTAATAACTTATTTGTCTGTAAATCGACACGAATATTGCTAGACTTTATGAATAAAACATTTTGAATTTCAAGTCATTTTATCATTTGCAATTAGAAGTTTTCCTTGCAGTATAGAGATTACATAATTCTCTTGTTACAGGATGGTTAATTTCATTTCCTAGAGGATTATGGCACCACACAAAGTTGGGAAGAAGCAATATGCATCAAATGATGATTCTAACCCAAACACAGTTGTTCTATCAGACACTACTCCACAAATCACGGATACCATTAAATCTTGGAAGCAAGTTTATGATATCTTAGAGCATGAGATTATTAACTATCCAGACGATTCTACCGAGGAAGACGATGAGTCCTTCTCACCCAAGCTCAGATTGGTAGCATAGTTAGAATTGCACAATATTGTTGCACGACCCATGTTTTTACCCTATAATGATATGATAAGATGGACTCTGGAGCACATCGACATTCAAACCAGAAGCATTATTAGTCACCATAAGACCTCTGTTGGCTCTTTTCGACCAGAGAACTTACAAGTAATGTATAAACTTTCTGCTACACCCAAATATACTTACAATGCAACATTTCTTTTGGATTTTGAAAGAAAAGAATGCATTCAATATGAAAGTAGTGGTCATGATATAATCAAGTCCTGGTGGGGAAATCCAGACAAATTCAAGACCAACGCTCATGGTATGTATTCCACAACGTCCTTAGATGCTCATATATTATATAGAGCCATGCTGCTTTGCCTTTTATTTGGGAAAAAGAACCCTGAACATTTCTCAGTTGAGTGGGTGGCTATAATGAATGAAGTAGCTGAGGGCTATACTTTCAATTGGGCTAAAATGCTATCTGATAACTTGGCTAAGGAAATCACTGAGTATCAATCATTGAAATCAAAAGGGAAACCTGCTCCTTTTTACATGTCCGCATGTATCATGGACTCTATTTGTTTTATGACCCCATTCCCCTTGATGAACTAGAGTTGTACCCCAGCTAGTTCTGAGCCTATACATTTCTACCACTCCAAACTATGGGAAGAAAATACTAAATATTTCTTTTACAAAGTCTGTCACAATGTAGTGGTATCGATTCATACAACTATTTATGGCCACCCATCACCCAGGATTTCAGAGAAGATTATGGAAAGCTTAGGCACATTTGAAGACTGGTATATTGAGGAGAAATTATCCTACATTAGAGTGTTCGGTTGTTCCATCCCCCCTCATGCCCTTCCATAATTTTTACCTGATAGGTTGGTGTGCAGAGAAGTGGCATAACAAACAATATCATGAGGTATCACCAAGGAGTTGAAAGTGACTCGGAAAAAGCTATGGCCAACTTTTCCCATTTAGGTTGGTATGTTTACATTGTTAGATTTTGGTCATACCAAAGTCGAGGCTACAACCCTGGAAGATGTCAAATTAGTTGACATCGAATTCAAAAGACACGATCCACATAAAGTTGTAGAGAATCATTTGGCTCAATACAACTTGAAACGGTACATCCACGAAGAGTCTCCTTATGATGAGATTTTCAGGGGAGCTAGATCCTATGAAGAAGTTCAAAGTAGATTCCAGACTCTGCCTCCTGACCAAAAAGATGGTTTCCTCAGCTTACAAAAGCATAGACGAAATAACTTGCCTAAGATCTTACAAGGAGAGTCAAGGTCCATGCCATCTTTATAGAAATATAATTCCACATAATCTTAGCCAAGTTTCTCCACTAAAACAACTCTAAAGAAGTTGTGAAGAGTTCAGAAGGGCTAT
Source organism: Picea mariana (assembly GCA_032191745.1). Taxonomy (NCBI): domain Eukaryota; kingdom Viridiplantae; phylum Streptophyta; class Pinopsida; order Pinales; family Pinaceae; genus Picea; species Picea mariana. The sequence goes on along the minus strand of JASDQU010881161.1, from coordinate 22,870 downwards.
TTAAAGAGATAAAAACATCACTGTTAGGTATGAATGATCAACACATATTAACCTAGTTTGAACCTTTCATGAATCAAGGACAATTTTTTTCTCACTCAACACCAACTACTTCTACTGGCACCCCAAGCACAATAGGTCCAGAAAGCTCCACACCAATTATTTCTCCTATCCCCTCATTAACCCCTTTAGGGACCAATTTTGGAACTCCTAGTTTAGAGCTCATTCATGTAAATGATCTTACTCCTATCTTGCCTAAATAAATGCCTCCTTGAAGTTTCTTTTTCAACAAGAAAGGAGAATCTATTGTAAAGAGAGAATCTCAACAAAAAGATGGAGTTGTCACTAAAAGGCAGAAAGTAGTGTATGATGGAAAAGACCAAGATGATCTTGAGTTTTCCAAGGAGATTTCAGATTCATTAGGGGATTTTTCCACTGCCAACCAATGGTCAATGGATAATATGAAAAAACAACTACAACAAAAATCTCTCTTGGTGGAACAATTGCAGAATGAAATAAACAACACACAATAGATTGCCAGAAGCAGGATGAATCAAGACATAGATCAAATCAGGATTAATTATCAGCAGCAAATGAAGCAATTATAGAAGAAACTCAAGATGATTCACCAGAGTTCACTAACTAGCAAAGGCATGATCACCCAACAAGACAATCTGATAGAACAACTGCAAGCCAAATTAGCTCTAGTGGAGAATACGACAATAGAAATCACTTCTTTCAAAGCACAAGCATATGAAATCAATGAGAAGCTGGAAGCTGTCCAGTAGGATCTATATCAAAAGGTGGATACTATTCAAAAATGCTATCAGGCAATAAATATTTCTCTGAAATGTATTTATGTCAAAGAAAAATATGCATGTGTGGCTAGAGCCAAGTTTCCAAAATTCATCATATGGAGGCAGAAAGCCAATATCCCTGGTCTCGCCCCTTTCTCACAATATGAACAAGCGAAGGGTGAAATGGCCTTGAAAGTTTGGGAGACAAATTTGGAAGAAAGAAAGAAACTTGACAGAGATGCAAAGGAGGCTTGTCTGGATACATTATCTTCTGTAGATACAAAATTGATTGAATTTGAAGAAAATGACATCTTAGAGGCACTAGGGCAGATTGAAATAGAAATAAATAAGGAAAATTCCAGAAAAAATAAGGAAAATATTCAATCTGACATTCAACAAATGAATCAAATTGATATGTTGAAGATTAATGAGCTATTGGTGAAGCCAAATTTACAGTTTCAAATTATAGCCTAGGAAGTGAAGAAGATCTAGGAAAATATGCCACTAGTATAAAATAAGATGTTTTCCTTTGAATTGAACGAGAAAATTGAACCTTCAAGATTTGTGGTAGCCTTGATGGACATGTGTACCCAATTCAATGAACAGAGGAGAGTGAGTGCATATGGGAGCAAATAAAGGAACATATTAAGCACCAAGACATCAAATCAAAACTCAACAATATTTGCATTATGTTTTTCATTCTGATTGTATTCTAGTTTTAGAGCAGATATTGTTGAAAGTCCAACTACT
>JASDQU010881161.1:77-11469 GCA_032191745.1 Picea mariana | reverse complement strand
TGATTGGATAAAGTTAACAATTTGAATAAATATTTTGAATCGCTAGGTAATAAATTCCATTAGATGTTTAATAACTTCTTTGTCAGTAAATCGACACGAAGATTGCTAGACTTTATGAATAAAACATTTTGAATTTCAAGTCATTTTACCATTTACAATTAGAAGTTTTCCTTGCAGTATAGAGCTTACAAACTTATCTTGTTACAGGAAGGATAATTTCATTTCCCAGAGGATTATGGTGCCATGGAAAGCTGGGAAGAAGCAAGATGCATCAACTGACGATTCTAACCCAAAAAATAGACGTTCTGTTAGGCACTACTTTGTGAATCACATATACCATTAAATCTTGGAAGCATGTTTATGATATCTTAGAGAATGCGATTATTAACTATCTAGACGATGCTACTAAGGAAGACGACGAGTCCTTCTCAACCAAGCTCAGATTGGTAGGACAATCAAAATTGCACAAGATTGTCGCATGACCCAAAATTTTACCCTACAATGATATGATAAGATAGGCTCTTGTGCACATCGACATTCAAAACAGAAGCGTTATCTGTCACCAGAAGACCTCCATTGGATATTTTCAACCGAAGAACTTACAAGTAATGTATAAACTTTCCGCTACACCCAAATATACTTACAATGCGACATTTCTCCTAGATTTTGAAAGAAAATAATGCATTCAATACAATGGGAGTGGTCATGATATAATCAAGTCTTGGTTGGTACATACAGACAAATTCAATACTGACGCTCATGGTATCTATTCCAAAACGTCCTTAGATGCTCATATTTTATACATATCCATGATGATTTTTCATTTATTTGGGAAAAAGAACCCTGCACATTTCTTAGTTGAGTGGGTGGCTATAATGAATGAAGTAGCTGAGGACTATACTTTCAATTGGGATAAAATGATGTCTGTTAACCTGGCCAAGGAAATCACTGAATATCAATCATTGAAAGAAAAAGGGCAACCTTCTCCTTTTTACATGTCTGAATATATCATGGACGCTATTTGTTTTATGACCCCATTCCCCCTGATGAACTGGAGTTGGACCCCGACTATTTCTGAGCCTATACATTTCTACCACTCCAAAATATGGGAAGAAAATGATAAAGATTTATTTTATGAAATCTGTCACAATGTAGTGATACTGATTCATACAACTATCTATGACCACCCGCCGCCTAGGATTTCAGAGAAGATTATGGAAAATTTAGGCACATTTGCAGACTGGTATATTGAGAACTTATCCTACATTAGTTTTTTCGGTTGTTTCGATCACCCTCATGCCCTTCCACAATTTTTACCTGACAGATTGGTGTGTAGAGAAGTGGAATACCAAACAATAGTAGGAGGTATCACCAAGGAATTTAAAGCGGCTTAGAAAAAGGTATGTCCAAATTTTCCCATTCAGGTTGGTATGTTTACATTGTTAGATTTTGGTCATACCAAAGTTGAAGTTGCAACCCTGGAAGATGTAAAATTAGTTGACATCGAATTCAAAAGACATAATTTGCATAAAGTTGTAGAGAATGATGTGGCTCAATACAACTTGAAAAGGTACATCCACAAAGAGTCTCCTTATGATGATATTTTCAGGGGAGCTAGATCCTATGAATAAGTTCAAAGTAGATTCTAGACTTTGCCTCTTGACCAACAAGATGGTTTCCTCAGCTTCCAAAATCATAGATGAAACAACTTGTCTAAGATATTACAAGGAGAGTCAAGGCCCATGCCATCTTCACAGAAAGCTAAATCCACAGAATCTCAACCAAGTTGCTCCACTAAAAAAAAAGCTGAAGAAGTTGTGAAGAGTTTAGAAGGGTTATTTAAATAGATAAAAACATCACTGTTAGGTATGAATGATCAACAAATATTAACACAGTTTGAAGCTTTCATGAATCATGGACATATTTTTTCTCATTCAACACTAACTACTTCTACTGGCACCCCAAGCACAACAGGTCCAAAAATATCCACAACAATTATTTCTCCTATTCCCTCATTAACCCCTTTAGTGACCAGTTTTGGAACTCCTAGTTCAGAGCTCGTTCATGTAAATTATCTTACTCCTATCTGTTGTCAGGAAAAAATGACAAGCAATCAACTAGAAGAACAGGTCCAGTCCGGGGTTGTCTAAATAACCCAAGACGTTTGGTGTAACTTGTTCTGACGGGTTTAATGGCTCTGTTAGCTAATCTAAAGTCCTAAAATAAAGAAAGGGAATAAACTAACTAATGTTAAAAATATAATATGTACATATTATACTCTAATATAATTATTATAAATGTATTTAAGCAGAGAAAGAAAGCATAAAAATATCACTTAGGAACATAATTTACAGGTTGCAAGTTTTAATGGAAACTTACGAAATCAAAGTAAAGATAATTGTTTTTGAGAAGAAAATAAAGAAAGCACATTTTTATATTTTCTTTTTTCTAATTATACATCCTATACAACTTGAATTAACTAAATTGTGAAACAAAGATACACAGATGGTCAAAGCCAATTTGAGATTCTCCTGTTTCACTAATACGTAAAATGACAGAAATTAGAAGCGGGTGAAGCTAACTTGTTATTAATTCATTAAACGTGTCCATGCTTCTGTACGAACCAAGAGCATCCAGCTACCTCGCCTGTGAAAGAAATCTGCAATAGGCTTATACTGAATTTTTGCTGAATAAATTCAAAGAGTGTATTGGCAGCCGATATTTAAGGATAGAATAGGGAACACATATTAATTATGTGATCTTATAATTGCATATGATTACAGTAAGATAAATCTTTGTGTAATACATTCATTTCAATCATCAACTAAACATCAAAGAAAAATCCTTATATTAAAATTGATACGATGATCACAGTCACAACATCTGGAATAAAAAATAATGAACGGAAACTATAGCATGAGTATCATGGAACATAACATGTCATTGAGACTAAATCTACACAACATATTAATATCCCAAGATTAAAGAAAACAAAACATCAATGAAACAACATTCACAATGGACTAAAGCCGAAATGTTGTACGTTGTTCCATTAAGTCCTGAAAATCATTCGTCCATAATTAGTTCCAGGCCAAGATGCATTCACTTACAAAATGTAGAGTATTTAAAGTGTTTTTTGAAATCTCATCTTCCTATATCCTAGATTAGGATCAGATCTCATGAAATCAAAATATTACAAAAATGGACGGCATACAACCACTCATAATTGAATTGTTTATTTTCAAAAATTAATAAAGTTTTTCTTTCTTTACAAAATAAACAGGAAAGAGATACTAATCATCTAAATCGAACATGTTCCACCTCATAAAATCAGCATCAAGATCTACCATGTCCTGAAAATGAAACAGGAACAAGTTAGATAATTTATTAACAACCAACTACTAATTTTTTATTTAAAAAAGACTTGGCTACAAAATTGAAAGATTCTGTAGCCAATATTATCTTGGAAAAATAAATCTAATTTTAAACCGATCTGATTCAAAAAGATAACATGATTGTAATAAGAGGGAAAAACCATTTTATCATTTCAACCAACGACTAAACATGGACCAGAATAGCTTGGAATTGATTATGGCATTAACACTGTCTGCGTTTTTTATCACAATGTTACTTGTCTTCTTAAGACGTTTAGCTTGTCTCTCCTTGTTTTATCTGAGGTCACGATTTTATTTTCTCAATAATTCAATGTGAGCTGTGAGTTTTTTAATTCGAGATTGGAGGATGGGAATATCAGTATAGTATCATTCAATCCAATGTAGGCAGACCTCACATTGCACAGGAGGAGCGATATGTTGGCGAAGTGTACAGTCAAGTCTGGCTGTATCAACAGTACCTGTTATGTGTCCTTGACCAATCCTAATACCAGTGAACCCATCGTTGTCCTTGAGACACGGTGGAATATTATTAACAAAGTCATACAGTTGAGCAGGATCAGATCTTTGACGATTTGGATATTCTTCTGACAGGAAATCTTCAATTTCAGGATCTGAGACCTCATTCACCTTGATTAGGTCGATCGAGCTCAAATGAGGTTTAGTTTGATTTCTTAACTTTCTTGAAATTAGCCGACCAAATCTTTTATTCTAAAACCCTAACGCTGTGTGTGTTTGTTTTGACTATTTGTGAGATTCGTCGACACATGGTTTCATAGTGGCATTATGGACGATATCCAATTTAGGCACAGGAGGTTCATTCAACTCAAAACTAACAACCTGTTGCTCATGTGGGGATTGACTGGGCATTACCTTGTCTAGAGGGTTTGTATCAGGCTCATTATTCAGAATGTCGAATTGCTTTTTTACCAATGGTTCACCCGAATTAGGGCCTTCTACAAGAATGGTAGAAACAAAACCATTTCTCTCTAAAAATCCATCCCAACAATCGCTTATGGTTGTCAAGTGGTGAGTTAACAAAATTTTGATCAAGCCGTGGTGGAAAAGACTAGAGTTGAGGCTCTATTTTTATACCTTTTAGACATCTTGTACATGTTTCTCAGTAAATAGAAAGGCACATTCAAATGAAAATCTATGAAGTGCATAAGCAACCTATATGATAGAGAAAAACTAGACCATAACGACCCTCACAGGTCAAAAACTATTTAAGGATCAATAGCAGACTATGCCACCTACGCTTAATGAAATAAATAGGGACACCTTTCTCGCAACAATTGATTTTCCTAGAGGTCATGAAGAGGCTCCATGGCACTTATTGGATTTTTGAGTTCTTGAACCACTTCTCGCCGGTGGATGGAAGCCCTATGGCTTCATCGAAAAACTCCTCAGTGACCTATAACTGGACATCTCCAATTTTCACCTTGTACCCATCAAACGTCTGCGCAAATTCCTTAGCCACACAAAAGTTATACCCTTCGAACCTTTTGATGAAGGCATCCCAACCCTGACCTTTTAAATCTTTGACTACATCATCATGAGATAGCAATGCTTGAGATCCATTTGGTTCTATTCGAACAATGGGAGCCATTAAAAATATGACTGGACTGTAATAGGGGCGACTCAAGATAGCTCTGGGTTTATATGGTAGGAGTAAAAGTAACAAGTCTGAGCGGATAAAATGGAAACAAACCAAGAAAAACCCTTGTGCAATCATAGTATGAACATCAAGGGTTCGGTTATTGAGGCTTGAGCACTCATGGTAATGAAAACCTCACATACAGAGCATGACAAAAACCCTCAAACCATAATGAAAAACTTATTAATTTACTCTTCCAGAAAAATGGATCAAGTATAGGGTACGATAATTGTGCATTAATTCTCATGACTAGCATGACCATAGTTTTTGCAAAGGGTTTAAATATATCAATACAAAAATGTTCATAATTCAAATGCAAACCAACTAAGTATATAGAAATCATATCAACATTCAAAACATTCAAAAGGTAAGTCATTCAAGTGTTAGATATAGAATGGATACAAGCACAATGACCTTTTAAAAGGATGCTTTGAATAGGAATATAATACGAAACTAAGTTTTCATGTTTGATTCATGCTTCAGTCATGAATCAAACATGAAACAAAATGAAAACGCAAATTTTAAAGAATTAATGAACATCTTTTATAATCCAGTAATCATCTCCAAATGATAATGTTTACAAGATGAGGTGAAGGTACCTACAGAAAGTGTCGTTTGTCGTTCAAATAATGAAATCGTGTAGGGATGCCAATAGTGGCGACTTATTGGGTGAAGCATTTATCTCTGCATCACTAGATATTTCATGTTAGGACAGATCAGAATGATTGAAAATTAAAGAACAGTCGATAGCAAGTCACGCATCCCAATCAAACTCAAAAACATCACACAGTGTAGTGTCAGATGTCTTTCTATCCAAATGCAATCTGGTGACAAGTTTTAATTACAAGAGAGATGATATTTAGGCNGCATGTTAGGACAGATCAGAATGATTGAAAATTAAAGAACAGTCGATAGCAAGTCACGCATCCCAATCAAACTCAAAAACATCACACAGTGTAGTGTCAGATGTCTTTCTATCCAAATGCAATCTGGTGACAAGTTTTAATTACAAGAGAGATGATATTTAGGCCAATGAATTTGATACTGTTGACAGGGTCGTTTCTTCCAGCAGGCTTCCATAGGATCGACATGGATGTCAATTAACCCACTCTGAAACTTCTACCCTGTCCAATAATTATCAATTCAAGATGAGGACATTTTACGATTAAGATCAAAATTTATACTTGATAATTTTCTTGAACCCGACATTGCTTCACTGCCAGCAGGCCTGTTCAGTACCTCGACGAAGTTGTCTTGGCATCATGCATGCATTTATCCACTTCCTGCAGACTTATTCAATATCTCGGTGAGTTTACAGACACTTCCCACAACTCTCTAGGAGTTATTTACAATTTGACATAAATTTATGATCTTCAGGAGAGAGGGGTGATGCTGAAAATTTTAGATTCTGAAAAATTTGATATTTTCCAACTTAATTTTTTGCTTGACGACCTTCATCATGAACTAAATTTAGTTTTCTGATAAGAATAACTTTTCGAGGACATGAAGGCATACTTGAGTTGTTTTTTTTAAAAACAGGGACAACGTAAAGAGCTTTAATGATGATCGTATATTCTCATGATTATAAAGTGAAACTAGGAAGTCTATTTTGAACAGGAAGTTTCTTTTGCTAGTCTGAGTTTCAACAATTTATAGCTCTGATACTTTGAAATGACCTTGAATGTTTCTTTATGATGAGACATTCTGGTTTCCTTTCATGAACTAAATGGTGATACAAACATAAATTTACTCAGAAAGCAGTGAAAACAAGCAAAATGAAAAGAACCAAAATAAAAAAAGAAAAAGAAAATTTAAAAAGAAAAATATGTACAGAGGTGGATCTGGAATCATCAAGAAAAATACCTCTTGAGAGCTTGGCCATTCTCTGGAAAAGTGTCTGGATGTCCCTCCAAATTGTGTAGACGGAAAGAGCTGGGACCTATTTTTCAGAGATTACAAATGGTCCCAACCACAGGTTCTGGAACTTGGTGTGTTTCCCTTTTCTCTCGTGGGGTTTATCCCATTTGAGAACCAGGTCTCCTACCTGGAAGTTTCTGTCTGAAGAGGAGTTTGAATCAAACTAGATTTTTATAATCTGCTGATGCTAATCCAACTTCTTCTTCACTTGTGCTCTCACTTCCTCTAGTTTTAACAAGGCATTAATTTGACTTTCTAGAGGAGGGCAATCCTCTTCTTGGAATTTCTGCGATAATCGCAGAGATGGAAGTAAAACATGAGGAGACAAGATTGCTTCTCTCCTGTAGACGAGGAAGAAAGGGGAATTACCAACATAGGTTTTTGGTGTCACTCTGTCAGCCTAGAGTGCGTTAAATAGTGTGTTGTGCCAGTTCTTGTGATTTTCAGAAACTGTCCTCTTGATAATCTTGATCAAATTTTGTTTGTTGATTCTGCTAGACCATTTCCTTGGGGGTAGTAGCTGGCAGAATATTTCAATTTAATCCATTTTTCTAAAGAGAAAACATTCATATCCAGGGATGAGAAATAAGATGCATTATCAAAGACTAAACATTCAGGAATGCCAAATCTAGTAATGATATTCGAATTAAGGAAAGATACCACCTGATTTCTGTTTACCACTTTTAAAGGTGCAGCTTTGGACCATCTGGTAAAATAATCCATTGCTGTAATGATATATTTGTGTTGTTTTGAGGAAGAAGGGTTAATTGGTCTTATGATGTGAAGACCCCACTGCTGAAAAGGTGAATCTACATTAATAGGCTACAAAGGGAATGCCACCTTTTTTACTCGTCCAATAGCCTTTTGGCAGATTATGCATTTACGACACATCGCATGAGCGTCTTTAAATAACGTGGGCCAATAGTACCTGGCTCTCAACACTTTGTGAGCAGTGGTGTCTCCACCGAAGTGTCCACCATATTCACCTGCATGAAGTTTAGATAGTACTTTCTCTGCTTCATCTTTTTCCAAACAACGCATAAGAACACCGTCGAAATTCTTTCGAAACAATACATCATTTATGAACTGAAAAGATGCAGAGTTTAACCTGAGTGCTCTTCTGTTTCTAAGATCAAGATAGAGAGGAGAAGATCCATGTGTTAAATAAAATTTGATATCATCATACCAAGAATTAGCAACAACTTGTGTACAACTGATTTGTTTTCCATTGTGCTGATTTACAGTTAGCGTGTTAATTTGACTTTCATGTTCTTTAATTGAATCAACGACTAGTTTACACAGGCCTTGACCTCTAACAATTTGTGTAGGGGTTATTTCAAGGTCATATTCTTGTAACGATGTCATCCAGTTTGCCTGTTTTTCACCCAATTCCTTTTGTACTATCAAGTTTCTCACAACGGGGTAAGGAATAATGACTTTAGTTCTGGATTTCAGCAGATATGACCGGAAGTGTTTCACTGCTTTAAAAACAACATACGCCTGTTGATCTATATATGGGTAATTTAGCTATGCTCCCTTGAAGGATGAGATCATGAAGGAAATGGGCATTTAATTGCTTTCAACATTCTTTTGTGTCAACACAACAACATAAGATCGATCAGAGGCGAAAGTATAAAGAGTGAAATCTTGGGAAAAATCGGGGCTCATCAAGGAAGGAGCTTCTACTATTGCTTTTCTAATAGAACCGAAAGCTTGAATTTGTTGAGGTCCCCAATGATACTGAACATCCTTTTTAAGTAAATTTTGTAAAGGCCTTACCATTTCTGAGAAACTTGGGACAAATCTTTTGAAGAAGTTAATTTTTCCTAAAAAGGATTGCATGGATTTTTTGGAAGAGGGAGAGGAGAGTTTAGCAATAGCTTGGGTTCTTTCTAGGTCAATAATCATTCTGTCTTTGGACACTATGAAACCAAGTAATTTGCCTTTCTCTACCACAAAGAATGATTTCTTAGGGTTGAGAGATATGCCATACTTGCGGCATCGTTCTAGGACAACCCTAAGGTGAGACAAGTGATCTTTCTTATTTTTAGAAAAAATGGTAACATCATCAAGATAGACCACTACTGATTGATTTACGAGACCAAAAAAGGAAATTCCCATTTCTCTCTGGAAAGTGGCCCCAACATTTATGAGTCCAAAAGGCATCTTCCTGTAGGCATAAGTCCCCCATGGGGTACAAAAAGTGGTATTGAGCTGATCTGGGGGAGACATGAGGACCGGGTTATATCCTAAAAAACCATCTAGCAGAGATAGTCTTTATGAACCAGATACTTGCTGAAGGATTTGTTCCATTGGAGGAATGAGATAGTTGTCTTTATCATACGCTCGGTTCAAGTTCTAAAAGTCGACACAGAGTCGAATTTCACCACTTTTCTTCCTTACAGGAACTAGATTATACACCCATTGTGTGTGTCTCACCAGGAAAATTATCTTTGCATTTAGTAGTTTATTCAGTTCTTTCTTGACAGTGGGTTCTAATTTGGGGTGCATCTTTCTTAATTTTTGCTGAAAAGGCTGAGTTTGTGGTTTCATGGGGATGACATGTTGTATTATATTAGGTTCAAATGTTTTCAAATCATCATATGTCCAGGTAAAAACATCTTTAAATTATTTAAACAATTTAATAAAGGCAGATCGTTCTTTCTCGGAGCATCCCGTTCCCAAATCAATATTCTGAGGATTTTCCTTAGTCCATAAATTAACCGTCTCATAAGTCAAAGAAGAACTGTTTGTTTTACAATTAACTGACCCTCAAAACTTAACATGCAATTCATAAAACCTCTTTAGTCTTAAAACAAATCTGGGAATAGAGTTTACCATATCAGACACCAATTAAGAAGATCTAGGATCTGATATTACCATGAAGTTGCAGAGGTTTTCATCGTGAGTGCCCTCATCAATGAATGCACCTTGGAAGGTTTCCTCCATATGAAAAAAGCTGATGATCTGCTGGTCATCGTCGAACACTCTCCAATTGGTGATGTTGTTTGGGATTGACGGCCTGAACAACAATTTAATCGAAAATGCATTAGGAGAAAGACCTTCTGTGGGAAATAGTTTAGAAGCAACATTAGCCAATATATCAACCTCCGAATTACTTAGTTTAGGAATGGAATTTATGTTAAATGATGAGATTTTTTGCATTAAACTCCATACCTCAGTTTGGCAACTTTTCAGATGTGGTGACAAGCAATGTATGGAGTTTCTTACCTGCCTAACCATGATTTTTGAATCATCGAATACAATTAAATTTCATACGTCCATATATAGAGATTTCTTAAGCCCTTGTGAAAGTGCTTCATATTCAACGGTTTTATTAGTGCACTCGAACTCTAATCGACAGGCAATGAAAGTTTTATTATCTATGGGATCTATGAGTACATATCCTGCACCGACTCGTTCTTTGGATTTGGATTCGTCAAAGTAAAACTACCAGATTTGAGCTTCATCGGAAGTGTTTGACACACTTGGCAAAGCTGATGACTGAGTACAGGTCATAAGTTTTGATTGTTTCCCAGGATCAGTCACTACTACATATTGAAAAATTTGCGACGACCACTTGCGATGAAAGTACTCTTTCGTCGCAACATGCAAGAGAAAAAGTTCAACTTTTCTAAATCCACCCTGTATTCATCGCTATCTTGATGCATGTAATTCGACTAAATTAATGTGATCAATTTTCATCGCATGAGCGACACACCTAGTTTGTTAAAATTAATGTGATCAAAGTTCGTCGCAAGAGCGACGACTGACCTAACGTTAAAATTGACCGTTAAAAATGACAAATAAATAGGTAAAAAAAGGAAATATTTTTAGGTCACGGTCGTCGCAATTGCGATGATAGTGACCTAAAATTATACTATAAATATTTGACGATTTAAATATGTTGCGACAATCTTGCTATAACAACGATGGTTCTGAAAGGGTATTTTTGTGCGGAAGAATGTTGTTAGAGGTGGGGAAAGAAGTAAAGCGGGTGAAAAGAGTGATGGTAGATGCTATTTCCCTTATAAAATATGTTTCCTCAGATGTCCCATAAGAATTTATGAATTACCATGCATGTAACAAAAGTGGAGATGGTGTTCTTCGAATGCCTGCCAATGGTTCTGCATTTAGGGAAATTGAGGAAAAAAGGGTAGATTTCAAAGATGAACCTCGTAATGTTAGGCTTTCATTGGCAACTGACAATGTTAATCCATTCGAAGAGCTTAGGTATATTTACTCAGTGTGGCCTATTTTTGTTATCAACAATAACATTCCTCCTTGGATGTCAATAAAGAGGGAGCACATAATGTTGACAATGATTGTTCCAGGTATTTGTTTACATTAAGTTTTTGAATTTGACATTTTCATTTGTTTCAATTTTGCATAATATCTTTTGTGTATTTATTTAATTATATATATT
>JASDQU010881159.1:31953-50792 GCA_032191745.1 Picea mariana | reverse complement strand
AAAGTGAGTTCCAAGACATCGCCACTCCACGAGTGGAAGGCTCCGATTCTCTAGAGACTTCTCAAATTCCTCATAGTTTGGAGAGACGTATTCTTCATGTAAATTCTTCCAAAGATATTATTGTTGAAACTTCTGGAATACCAATCAGACTGTATATAGGCCCTGAAGGTCAGGATCCTTTTGGTCTCCTCACATTCCGAGATGGGATCTTTTCGGCCCCGACACAAGTGTCGATATCTTCGTCGAGTAGAAGCTACCCGAAACATCTGATATAGAATGTACTCTCATTACAACTGCCTATCTATTCGATGGTTCTGACACCCCATCGAAGGCTCCCAACTCGACCATCCCCCTTCAGAACCTCATTCTACAATGGTCCCAAATACTATGACTATTCCCACCAGGAATACAGTGGCTATCCAAGCCCCCATTGGCATGTTGCTTTTTCCCAGACCCACCCCAACACTTCCTCCCAGATATCATGTGTTGAATGCTTCTATTCTCATTCCTACACAAGTTCCATCTAGAAATATTGGCATTTCCACTCCTTTTGGGAACAATCTTGTTCCTGGTTTTATTCCAATGCTTCCTCGGCCTTCTTCCAAAGGGTCTCTTCCATCCACTATCAGAGGAACCAACCCTAGTGGCACCACCCAGACTTTCACACCTAATTACCAGATTCTTGTTGGTGAACAATTTCACCCTGGAGGGCAAATGCAATTCCCTTTTGAAGGTCAAATTCCAATTGAGATGAAACCCCCGTTTGGAGGGAAATCCCCACCTACCCCACCCTATGGACAGAACATACCTGCATCCTTGGCCCAGTATTGGAACTATCTTATCCAAAATAATCCTCAATCGACTAGGGGGAAACAGCCTCAAGCTAGCTCTTTCATACCCCCTAGTACAGGCCAACCATATCCAGGTCTGTCCAATCCCATTTTGGGCTCGAACGCTTGACCCAACATCCATGTTCAAGGGAACAGCCCTAACCAATACAACCCTATAAGTTACATGCATCCACACCAACAATCGAATCTGCCTGGATCTTCGCATTATATGCAAACTTCCTACAGTCCTATTGTTATACCCATGGGACTTCCTCCCCAAAGTCACCAGTACCCCCACGTGAATAGACAATTACCCTTCTTAGCCACCCTGGACCTCCCTGATCTATCTAGAATTTTAAATGATCTTACTATTTACTCTCCTCAATGGCCCGTAATACCAGCCAAACTACCATCTGACATTCCTAAGTTCGATGGTAAACCAGGAGGGGACCCGAACAATCATGTAATGACTTTCCACCTTTCGTGTTCATCCAACTCTTTGATGGATGACTCTATTCGATTGTGTCTTTTTCGGTGAACTCTCACAGGTTCCATCGGGAAGTGGTATATAGAATTACCACAAGGCTTATTCACTAACTTTAACACCCTCACCATGGATTTCCTCACCCACTACCAATTACCGATCTGTTATGAAATGGGAACCAAAATTTTGAGTTCTTTCAAACAAACCAAATCCACTCATATCTATGATTACATTCATGAGTGGCAATGGAGATGATGTCTAATCAAACTCGAGCTTCCTGATCAATTACTAGAAGAGTGGTTCATGAAGTCATTTGTGAATGACATCACTCATGACATCACCATGGGTGGATTTGTCACAGAAGAATAGGCAATTAGTCGTGCTCAATACCTCAACCTCGTTTACTCACAAATGGGTACTCTTTATGATTTACTCCCTGATGCACCTCGTCCTTATACTACCGCTACTTCAACTACTCCTGCTTCTTCTCATGTAGCTGATGGTGTGATTGGCACTTTCCATGCCCAACCAAACTCCATACAAGCCTCTACCACCAACCCCAAGTCTATTGCTTCTAATGTTCAACATGTTCCATCTCCTACTCCTCCTGCCGGAAAGACTTCTAAGTTGAAATTTGTTCAATCTACCCCTACCAGAAAGAATAAATATAAAAAAGGGAAGGGTAAGAATAAGGAGGATAAAAATAATCCGCAATCTAAGAAGAACAAAACACAACCTGTTGATGATAAAGATAAGCGCAAACCTTGATACCCTTGTCTTATCTATGGTGATGATCACTACACTAAGGATTGTCCACGACGGGCTAAGGTTACCAAGTTCCTTCAAGGGACCCTGAAACCTCCCACACCAGTCATGTTTTCACAACCCTTCCCTTCTCAAAAGCAGGCCCAATTGGTCATTCATGACCAACCTTCTCCCTCCACTACTTCCTATGTCCTAATGTGTACTGGTGATTCAAAGAAGAATGACATCACACTTACCACTCGAGCCAAAGATTATTCTTCCTCTCAGGAGAAAGTTGACAAAATACCACCTTCGTTGGTCCAACCATCTCCCTCGGCTCCACCTATCAATGGTCCTCTTCATATCAAATGATCAAGCCTAGATACAATTATTTTCCCTCCCCCAAAGGGTGTTGTTCGAAACTGTTCTTTCAATCCTCATGCGCATGCTACCTAAAACTACAGTATTGTAAAGGATCCATCCCAATCACTGTCCATGATGTCAGCCATCAAAGTCATTTACAGTTGTCCTATACAACGGAAGACACTATTGAAAGCTATTGGTTGAATCGATCCTACAGATACGAATTTAATATTTTTTGACTTGGAAGATCACATTCCAAGGCTGCCTCCTCAGCTCACGTTTCAAATACAAGTTGTTATCACCGACAAGAACATTTGTAGAATAGTTATCGACGAGGGTGCCTTCATGTGTGTCATGTACATCGCTTGTTGGAAAGCCATTCGCTCTCCTCCCTTAACTGAATCACACAACACACTCAAAGCCTTTAATGGCTCTGGATTTAAACCTTACGGTGTCCTTCTCTTGTTTCCCATCATGTTAGAAGGAAAATTGGTCTGTGTAGAAGTTGAGGTCTTTGACGCACCTCTCGATTACAACCTTTTACTCGATTGCAGTTGGATTGATTCCATGCGTGCAGTTGTGTCCACTCTTTTCCATGTCGTACATTTTCCACATCAGGGAAAAGTAATTACGGTGGACCAATTGGCCTTCTTTAACTTTGATACACATACCAGCAATGTACCTTTCATTGGAAAGTCACCCCCTAGATATGAGAATGTCGATGTGGGTCTTCTAAAATATTCCACTCTAATGGGTACTGACGCAAACGACCACTCAGGGCACGTCTGCTTCCACCAGGACCTTCTTCCTTCCCAGGCCCGAAGAGCTGAATTCTCTTCAAATCCCACTTCGGTAATTTCCAACACCCACAGGATACTATTTGTGGTCTCCCTTCGTCCTATCAGGAATCCACCCGTCGAAAAATCGGCTCTCACGTTGTCGTGATTCACAGCTCTCAAGAATCTCCGATCCCTGATCTGCGATGATGCCCTTCGCACCTTTTAGCTCCCTTCTGCTAACACCTCCTCACGTGACTTGCTGTCTTGCGAGACCACGGTCCTTCCCCCCTTATCGGAGTTTCGGGCTTCATGAAACAGAATGAAAAGCTTACTTCCTCAGGATCTCCAATCCCCCGATCTCTGATGCCACCTATCCTCTACACTGTCGCCTGGACCCCATGCTTCCGGGTAAATCGGGAAATCACGTTTCGGTAATTCGTGATTTCAAATGCACAAAGTCACAGACCCTTCCAATCCCAATACCCCAATCTAATATGACACCTGTCCTCCACTACAGGCCTTAACCCTGTCGGGAAATCACGTGTCGGAGTATCGCGATTTCCGTGGTCGAAGTTCACAGGACTTACAAATACCCGAACTCCGATCTATTAACACCTGTCCTCCACTCAACATGATGATTGTGTGTTTATCGCATTTCAGGATATCACAACTTATTTAGTCGTGAGTCTCTCGCCACCGAGAAATCCAAAATCCCAAACCCCGATGCACGTGTGGGTGCTCTCCTCCACGTCATCCCTCCTCGTCGCACTATTGGGTATCGCGGGACCGTGGTTTCTCCTGCTGCGATTCCGTTGTATGTGGGAACCCTGAAATGTCGAACCCCAACTCCTTTGGATCTCGTGCCGCATGTCCCTGCGGTGATCAACGGCTCCGATCCTCTCGGGAAATCACTAATCGTGATTTCATAGATGAGACTTTTGTCACTAGAAACCCTGATTCTCCGATGAACCGAGTCCCGATGACTCCCGGGCTCCTCCCCTGCACGCTAAGGTTTAACCTGTGTGCAACTTTCCCAGATCCGACGGTGGACGGGATTTCGTTGTTTTCCTCAATGAATACTGACCGTCAATTCCTCCTCCCTGAGATTTCTCTGAAGTGGCTAAGTAATTCTGCTGAGGCTTTCTCTCCAAGCCTGCACCTGCAACCTCTGCCTGACCCTTCTTCAGTAAACTCTTTGTGGCTCTCTTTCAATGATACCACAAAGGTGATAAGCCTCCTGAGCTTTTCCACTCTGACTCTTTCAGATGGATTCGCACGTACTTCTCGTGCTTGACATTCAACAACTTCTCAAGTGTTGAATACTTCCGACTCTGTGCACTCTCTATAGCAGCAGTCTTCTATCTCCTTAGCTCATATTAATGACTAAGACTTATTCTCCTTAAAACCTACACCTTCCTTGCACGGCTTTGACAACTCACTTCCACTTCTAGGTGAATGAGAACAAAGGTTAAACTACTGAGCCTCCATCGATGCACTCTTTGTGGATGAATTCGACTGCACTCTTTGCAGGAATCTCCTGGCTCATATATAGAAACAATTGAAACTCATTCTTTCTCTCTTTTATACTTCACTTAAAACATGAAATCTCATGCACAGCATACACAAAGCAAATGCACAACAGAAACAAACATTCATGAGCATATCAACAATACACAGAGAATAGACACATAACCATGGATTTGAATCAAAGCTTTCTTCTATTAATTCAATATCTGTACATGGATGTTCTCTACACAGTTCTCTGCTTGCTCCTCTTCTCTGAATGCTTGAGTTCTAATGTTACAAAGATACAATGAGGGTGTCTATATCCGTTCTCCCTCCTTCCATCTAAAACTGTCTAATCTAGAAATAAATCCTACCTACCTGCATTAACTAGATTAAATGCCTTCTTATCTACTTCAGACAAGAGCGTATGTCTCGAGGTCTGATACAGCATACAAAAGGCACTCCTTCATAAAGCATTCATTAAAGGTTTGGCGCTTCAATTTCAAATGTTTTCAAAGTAATATGTCATGTGTTAAAAAAACACATGCGCGGCCTCCATGCTCGCTTTGGGTATTTGCGATGCTCCTGCATCATACTCCTCGGCTTGAAAACTTTCATGGGCTCTTGTCCATGATCTCCTGCACAGTCTGTCCATGCTTTGGAATCTCTATTTCACTTTCCCAGCTAGCATCTTCCACTAGACGGTTTTTCCATTTGACCAGATACTCATAGTATTCCTTTCGCCTGGTCCTTTTGCTTACCCTATTGTCAAGTATATGCTCCATCTGTGGCTTTTCTACAATCGGCATCTGCTTTTGCCACTGGATATCTAGATGTTCATGACTTCCAGTTCCTGCTTCCTCAGTCTTATAGGGATATAAGTCTAAGACATTGAATGTCAGAGATATTCCAATCTCATCCGACAATTCAATCTCATAAGCATTTTCTCCCAATTTCTTTAGGGCTCTACATGGCCCAATTTTCTTCATTTTCATCTTGTTGTATGTTCCCCTTGGGAACCTTTCCTTTCTTATATGTGCCAGAACTAGATCACCAACTTTGAATTGAAGTTGTCTCTGATGTCGATCTGCTCTGCGCTTATATTCCTGGTTCAATTTCAGCAATCGCTGCTTCACCCTGCTGTGAAGTTCTTCCATCGCCTCTGTGAATTCTTCAGCACTTACGCTCTTAGTCATGATCTGCTCTGAATCCCTCAGTTCAGATACTCCTCTCATATTCTTTCCATATACAATCTCGAATGGGGTTTTGCCTGTTCTCCTGTTCACTGAGTCATTGTACGCAAACTCTGCCTGTGGCAACACATTGTCCCAACTGCTGTGGTGCTCTGTCACTAAGCTTCTGAGTAAATCTCCCAGACTTCTATTCACCACCTCTGTTTTCCCATCTGTCTGAGGATGATAGGCTGAACTAAACATCAATTTAGTCCCCATATTCTTCCAGTGTCCTCTAGAAATTTCCAATGAATTTCATATCCCTGTCTGATACTATGCTTCTGGGTAAACCATGAAGTCTAACGATCTCCTTGAAAAACAAATTTGCAATATGAGTTGCATCACTGGTCTTCTGGCATGGAATAAAATGTGCCATTTTTGAAAACCTGTCGACCACTACAAAGATCGAATCATGTCCCCTTTGCTTCCTAGGCAATCCTAGTACGAAATCCATGCTGATTTCATCCCACGGCCTCTCTGGTATGGGTAAGGATTGATAGAATCCCACATTCTTCTTTCGGCCCTTTGAATGCTGACAAATTTTGCACCTGTCAACAAAATTCTTGACATCTGACCACATCCTCGGCCAAAAATATGCCTCGCTTATCTTTTCAAATGTCTTATTATGGACAAAATGTCCTGCCAATCCTCTGCTGTGTTTCTCTTTTAGCAGATTCTCCCTCATGGAGCAATTTGGAATACATAATTGGTTGCCTCTGAACAACAATCCATTTTGGATCATGTAATCCATCCATGGGCTTCTGTCTCTGAGAACTAGATTCTCAGCTGCTTCATATGCTTCTGCAAAGTCTACATCACCTGCATACATATCTTTAAGATTTTCAAAACCCAATGTTTTGATTCGGAACTCCTGTAGCAACAAACATTTCCTTCTCAAAGCATCAGCCATTTTGTTAGCAGTACCTGAAATGTGTTTAATTACAAATGTAAAATTCTACATATACTCTACCCATTTGGCATGTTTCTAATTCAACTTCTCTTGTTGACTCACAAACTGTAGTGCATGATTATTACTATACAAAACAAATTCTTTCGGAATCAAATAATGCCTCCACTTCTTCAACGCCTGAATGATGGCATAAAACTCTTTATCATATGTGGATTACTTTACTTTCGCCTCATCCAGCTTCTCACTGAAATATGCAATTGGTCTATCCTCCTAGCTCAAGACCGCTCCTATGGCAAATCCACTTGCATCACATTTCACCTGGAATACCTTCGTGAAATCCGGCAACACCAAAACCGGTTGTTCGGTGATCGTTCGCTTCAACAAATTGAAGCTTTTCTCTACCACTTCAATCCAATGAAAAGATTTATGTCTTTTCTTGACTATGTCCATCATTGCTGTGCTAAGTCCACTAAAATTCCTGATGAATTTCCTGTAGAAACTAGCTAATCCATGAAAACTTCTCACCTCGAAAAAATTTCTTGGTGATGGCCAATTTTTAATCACTTCCACCTTACTTGGATCCATTTTCAATTCATTTTCCAATATGACAAACCCCAAGTAAATGAGTTATGTCTTCATAAATGAAGATTTCCTCATGTTGATCAACAGCTTCTCTTGTTGTAGCTTTCTCATTACTGCAGCTAAATGCTTCAGATGTTCTTCTTTTGATTTGCTGAAAATCAATATGTCATCTAAATAAACAATGACAAACTTACCAATGAATTCCTTTAGCACTTCGTTCATCAGCCTCATGAACGTACTTGGTGCATTCGTCAAGACAAATGGCATGACTAGACACTCATACAGTCCTTCGTTTGTCTTGAAGGTTGTCTTCCATTCATCGCCTTCCCTCATGCGAATCTCATGGTATCCGCTTTTCAAATCGACTTTTGAAAAAAAATTTGCCCCACTCAGGCAATCCATCAGATCATCCATTCTCGGCAGTGGAAATTTGTATCTGATGGTTATCTTATTAATGGATTTGGAGTCTGTACACATTCTCCAGCCTCCATTTTTCTTTGGACTTAGTACCATTGGAACGACATACGGACTTAAACTTTCCCTGACCAGTCCTTTATCCAACAGTTCATGTACTTGCCTTTTGACTTCTTCATTCTCCTGTGGTGTCAACCTGTACGCATCTTTGTTTGGCAAACTGGCTCCTGGTATGAGGTCTATGTGATGACTCACACTCCTCATCGGTGGCAACGGATGAGGCAATTCATCTACCACAATGTCAGCGAACTCCTCTAGCAGTTCTTGAATTTCTTCCGGCAAGTCATCCACTCTTGTGCTGGTCAAAACAACTCTTGGTTTCCTGACCACAAAGAATTGTGGATATTCCTTCTTCTTAACTTCCACCATAATTTCCTTCCCACTCATGAGAAGTACAGTATTTGTCGGCTCTGGTTTTTCTTCTTTTTCTTTAATTGGAAGTAACATATGCATCCTCCCATTCTTCTCCAGAGTATACATATTCATCTTCCCATCATGAACTACGTTCCTGTCATACTGCCATGGTCTGCCTAGCAATAAATGACATACATCCATAGGAATAACATCACAGATAATTTTATCATTGTATCCTCCTATTTTGATGTCAACTAAGCATTGTTTGGTGACATTTACCTGATTTCCCTTCTGTATCCATGAGACTTTGTATGGACTTGGATGATCAGTCGTCTCCAACTCCAGTTTCTCCACTATCTCGGTTGAAACGAGATTGTTTGTGCTACCGCTATCCATGATAACCTTGCACACCCTATCTTTGGTTTTTGCATGTAGTTCTAAATAGCCTGTTTCTTTGTGTTGTGTCCTCCACCTCCATCACGGGTGTTAAGAGAACCTTACACATCATCAGCAACCTTCAGTCTTCTGCATCTTCTGCCTCATCATTTCCCCTCTATGCTTCGACGATGTGAGCTTCCCCTCTGTTCTTTTTCCTATCTGGACAGTCAACTACTTTGTGTCCATCCTTTCCACACATGAAGCACATGATGAATCCACCTCTGCCTCTTCCTCTACCTCTGGTACGAGGAAAGATGTTATTGTCAGCGTATCGTCCACTCTGTTCTGTTTGCTTCCTTCACTATTCAGTGTGCTGGCCTCGCTGTGAACTTCCACCTCTTTCTGTTCTTGTCTGAGGCTTCTTCCAGTTGTCCCTAGATTTCTAGAACCTATCTTGGGCAACTGACTTATCTTTTGGCTAGATCTTACCTCGGCCTCGCTGTGCTGGCTTACGGATTATCTTTTCTTCAGCTTTCAGCGCCATCTGATACGCATCCTCCACTGTTCTGATGGTTTTCATACTCATCTCATCCTGGATATCGTATCTCAAGCCATTCATATATCTGGCAACTTTTTCATCATCGCTCTCCCCATGACCTGCTCTGATATTGAGCTTGTAGAATTCTTCATTGTACTCCCTTACCATCATCAACTTCTGTCTCAGGTTCTGCATTCTCCTGAACAGTGTGATTTGGTAATCCCTTGGGATGAATTTTGCCTTCATCTTTGCAATCATTCGATCCCAGATTTTGATCTTTTGTTTTCCCTTGGAACGTCTATCTTCTTGAAGCTCGTCCCACCATAATGTTGCATGTCCCTTCAACTTCATGACAACATGCCTAACCTTCTTATCCTCTGCGATATCCTCATAATCGAAGTAGGTGTCAAGAGCCCTAATCCAGTCTAATAGCTCTTCTGCATCCAGACTTCCTTCATAAGCTGGAATGTCCATCTTTGTCTTGGAACTCATCCGGGCGATAGATTTAATTAATCTCTCATTGGCTGCATCTTCAGCTACAACTTCTCCTTGTGGCTCAGCTTCAACTTTGCCTTTGGAGTCACTCAGATCTCCAGAACTGGCTGTGCGTCTCTGCATTGCTTCCATATCTTCCAATCTCACTCGGAAATCATGTATCTGCCTTTCCATTTCTGGGTTCTGTGCCGGCCTGCCTCTTCTTCTCACCTCCCTGTCTTCTAGGTCAGGTGACTATCTTTCCCTTCTGGGCGGCATGGTGATTTCTTTCTCTCTCTGCTATATAAAACAAAGAGTCAACCCTTGCTCTAATACCACACTGACGTGTGTATCAGAGTGTTGCTTTCTTCCTCTTTCTCCCTCTGTCTGGAGTATACAAATAGAGATCCGCTCTAATACCACTCTGATGCAAACAGCCACTCAGGGCACGTCCGCTTCCACCAGGACCTTCTTCTTTCCCAGGACTGAAGAGTTGAATGCTCTTCAAATCCCGCTTCGAGACTTTCCAACACCCACAGGATACTATTTGTGGTCTCCCTTCGTCCTATCAGGAATCCACCCATCGAAAAATCGGATCTCACGTTGTCGTGAGTCACGGCTCTCAAAAATATTCGATCCTTGATCTGTGATGATGCCCTTTGCACCTTTTAGCTCCCTTTAACTAACACCTCCTCACGTGACCTGCTATCCCGTGAGACCACGGTCCTTCCCCCCTTATCGGAGTTTCGGGCTTCGTGAAACAGAATGAAAAGCTTACGTCCTCAGGATCTCCGATCCCCCGATCTTCGATGCCACCTGTCCTCTGCGCTGTCGCCTGGACCCCACGCTTCGGGGTAAATTAGGAAATCACATTTCAGGAATTCACGATTTCAAATGCACAAAGTCACAGACCCTTCCAGTCCCGATCCCCCGATCTAAGATGACACATGTCCTCCACTACAGGCCTTAACCCTGTCGGGAAATTGCGTGTCCGAGTATCATGATTTCCATGGTCGAAGTTCACGGAACTTACAAATACCCGAACTCCAATCTATTAACACCTATCCTCCACTCGACACGGCGACTGCATGGTTATCGCGTTTCAGGATATCGCGACTTATCCAGTCGTGAGTCTCTTGCCACCGAAAACTCTGAAATGCCAAACCTCGATGCACATGTGGGTATCGTGGGATCGGGGTTTCTCCTGCTGTGATTTCATTGTATGCGGGAACGCCGAAATGCCGAACCCTGACTCCTCGGGATCTCGTGCCGCATGTCCTCGCAGTGATCAACGGCTTCGATCCTCTCAAGAAATCGCTAATAGTGATTTCATAGATGAGAATTTTGTCACTGGAAACCCCGATTCTCCGATGACTCCCGGGCTCCTCCCTTACACGCTAAGGTTTAACTCGTGTGAAACTTTCCCAGATCCCACGGTGGATGGGATTTCGCTGGTTTCCTCAGTGAATACTGACCGTCAATTCCTCCTCCCTGATATTTCTCTGAAGTGGCTAAGTAATTCTGCCGAGACTTGCTCTCCAAGCCTGCGCCTATGACCTCTACCTGGCCCTTCTTCAGTAAACTCTCTGTGGCTCTCTTTCAACAATACCACAAAGTTGTTAAGCCTCCTGAGCTTGTCCACTCTAACTCTTTCATATGTATTCGCGCGTACTCCTCACACTCGACGTTCAATAACTTCTCAAGTGTTGAATCCTTTTGACTCTGCGCACTCTCTACAGCAGTAGTCTTCTATCTCCTCGGCTCAGATTAACGATTGAGACTTCTTCTCCTTCAAACCTACACCTTCCTTGCATGGCTTCGACAGCTCACTTCCACTTCTGGGTGAACGAGAACAAAGGTTAAACTACTGAGCCTCCATCGATGCACTCTTTGCGGATGAATTCGACTGCACTCTTTGCAGGAATCTCCTGGCTCAGATAGAGAAACAATTGAAACTCATTCTTCCTCTCTTTCAAACTTCACTTAAAACATGAAATCTCATGCACAGCATACACAAAGCAAATGCACAATAGAAACAAACATTCATGAGCATATCAACAATACACAGAGAATAGACACATAACCATGGATTTGAATCAAAGCTTTCTTCTATTAATTCAATATCTGTACATGGATGTTCTCTACATAGTTCTCTGCTTGCTCCTCTTCTCTGAATGCTTGAGTGCTAATGTTACAAAGATACAATGAGGGTGTCTATATCCATTTTCCCTCCTTCCATCTAAAACTGTCTAATCTAGAAATAAATCCTATCTACCTGCATTAACTAGATTAAATGCCTTCTTATCTACTTTAGACAAGAGCTTATGGCTCGAGGTCTGATACAACATACAAAAGGCGCTCCTTCATAAAGGATTCATTAAAGGTTTGGTGCTTCAATTTCAAATGTTTTCAAAGTAATATGTCATGTGTTAAAAAAACACATGCGCAGCCTCCACGCTTGCTTTGGATATTTGCGATGCTCCTGCATCAGGTACTTTCCCCATCCCACCACCTGATGTTCCACCTCCTTTGGTTTCCTCGATCAACATGATATCCACCTTCGTCCATGAAACTCCCATGTCTTCTGACCCATGGGTAGTACCTACACCTGGTGATTATGTTCGCTACAACAACCAAATGCCCTTGAGTCTGGTTGAATCCGCTTACCAAGTTATTCAATCAGCATCCCCCTCTACCCCCTCTCTTAGTGATTCATCTCCTGATCCTTTTCACGTAATTTTTCCCATAGATGAGATGATTATGTTGGTTATGTCCATGGAGGACACTCCTTGGGACGATGGACATCATCATTCCATTCTCTTCCTAGGACAACACACCCTCGAGAGTTACCAACGGATTTTGACTCCATCGACCATTGTCGTTATTACTTCGGTTCTCGACTCCACACACGATGTGTTATACGAAGGGAACTTAAGAAACATTTCACCCACCATCCCCCTCGACATCTCTATCAAACCTTGAGTTTTTGAAAATGTGCACATCGGAGTTTCGTGTTCCACTGATGAAGTTTCCATGTATCAATCTCTTTTTCAAGAATTTTGTGATGTCTTCTCCTGGAGCTATGAAGAGATGCCTAGTATTGACCCTGATATTGTTGTACATGAAATCAAGACATACTTGGGTGCTAAAATTGTCCGGCAAAGACTTCAACCAGTACACCCTCGTAAAGTAGCCGCTATCAAGCTTGAAGTCGAAAAACTTATTAAAGCTAGCTTTATTTATCCCGTGGCTTTAACTGATTGGGTATCCAACATCTTTCCGGTTAACAAGAAACAAGGTACGATCCGTGTCTGTGTTGATTATAGGGATATCAACAAAGCTTGTCCTAAAGACAACTTTCCCACCCCCTTCGTTGACCAAATCGTCGACGATTGCGCTAGAAGTGAAATATTCTCTCTAATGGACAGTTTCTCTAGATATAATCAAATAAACATCTTACCCATGGATCAACACAAAACCGCTTTTATCTGTCCATGGGGAACTTTTGCCTACCGAAAACTACCCTTCGATTTAAAGAACGTTGGTTCCATGTTTCAATGTGCTATGTCTTATGCTTTACATGATATTAAGTACATTGTACAACCATGTTTACATGACCTACCAGCACATTCCATGCATCGTAGTAATCATTCATCCCACCTCCGAGCCATTTTCCTTCATTGTCGGTTCCATCGTATAGGATTAAACCCACACAAATGTGTTTTTTGTGTGGAGTATGGCCGACTATTAGGATTTATTATGTCACGTCAAGGGATCTAGGTGAACACTTTGAAGGTTGAGTCCATTCTCAATCTCCCTCTCCCTTCTTCACTTCGCCAGCTATAAAGTTTGCAAGGGAAGGCAAACTTTCTACGTCATTTTATCCTGAACTACGCTGAGTTAACGCTTGGATTTACTTGACTTTTAAATAAAGGCTATGAATTTGTATGGAAACCACTACCAACAAAGCCTTCAACACTTTGAAATTAACTTTAACCCATACCCCACTACTTTTCCCACCCGATTATAGTCGATATAATTTCCTTTATCTAGCTGCTTTGGATTCGACCATCACCATGGTTCTGGTCCAAGAGGATGATTCTCACGATGAACTTGTTATTTATTATTTGAGTCAGAGTCTCACGACTACCGAACCCAAGTATTTACATGTTAAAAAAGTGTCCTTGGCACCTATTCAAGCTATCCAACATTTATGGCACTATATCCTTTTACACAAGACCACCGTGATTTATGATTGCAACCCTATGCAGCACATTCTTTCACTTCAGTTGCTAGGGGGAAAATACTCCAAATGGATTGTAATACTCCAGGAGTTTGACTTAGAGTTTGAATGTTCTAAGTCCAAGAAATCCTTGGTGTTTTTTGAATTGATATGTGACCTTCCCTGTTCTGAGACAGAAAATGTAGCAGAGGATTCATTACCCGATGAATCCCTTTTTCTGATCAGTTTCGATGAAATTTGGAATGAAGATATCATTATATATCTCCAAACTCAAACTTTTTGGCCTGATTTGTCTAGTTCTGACCATCGTTTCATACGTTACCAAGCCTGTCAGTATATCATCCTCGGTGATACTCTTTATTGTCGTGGAGTTGACTCTGTTTTTCAACGATGTCTCACATATGATGAGGCTGAAAAAGATTTGAATGACTACCATTATGGAGCCTATGGTGGTCACATGTCTGGGGATGCTACTGCCCAAAGGATCTTATGAGTTGGATATTTTTGGCCTTCTTTATTCAAAGATTGTATTATCATCGTCCAAAAATTCCACACTTGCCAATCATACAACAATAAAATAATATCTCACCCCACTCCCTTACATCCTGTGGTTTCCATTGGACCCTTCGCTAAATGGGGCATTGATTTCATGACATGTCACCCTCACTTGGTCGGGGGGCATGGGTACATTATTGTAGCTGCAGATTATTTCATGAAGTGGGTCGAGATGATGCCTACATTTGACAACACAAGAAAAATTGCAGCCCTATTCATCTCCAATCACATTATTACATGATTTGGAATCCCACAGGTTATCGTCACCGATCACGATAGCCACTTTGGAAACTTTATGATGTATGAGCTTACGAAAAAGTTGGGTCTTTGACATGAAAACTTAACCCCCTACTATCCACATGCCAACAACCAAGTCGAAGCAATAAACAAAGTACTTATTACAATCCTTCGGCGGATTATCGAAATTCACAAAATGAGTTGGCACACGATGTTGTTCTCAGCATTGTGGGCCTATCGGACATTTGTGAAGTCAGCCATGGGGTTTACACCTTTCCAATTAGTGTACAGTTTAGAATTTGTTCTACCGATTGAATGTGAAATTTCATCGTTAAAACTAGTCGTCCAACTTCTCCCAAACACCTCTGCTGAGGAGAAACATCTATTGTATCTTACGCAATTGGATGAAACCCATCACGATGCCACCCTAGTTATTAAAACCCAGAAGAAACGTGTAAAATCCCAATATGACAAACATGCCAAGCCACGCACGTTTTCTGAAGGAGATCTAGTTCTCCTCTATGAACAAGATTGTGATTTTCTAGGAGATGGAAAATTTGAGTCTATGTGGCAAGGCCCTTATATCGTTAAAAGAGTGTTAGATAAGGGAGCATATGAATTAGTAGATTATGATGGCACTCCTTTGAGTGAACCCAGAAATGGGTTTTACTTGAAGAAATACTACGCTTAGCCTATCTCAGTATAAGCCCTTGTATTTTTACTGTACCATACTCTTGTGTGTGACTTTAGTGTGTTTCTAGTTTTTAACTTTTACCCCCGGTGATTTAACCTACTTTGTGTTTGGTCTCCAGATGTCAGCATTTTCGCTACCTCATATTGGCTTCACCGATGGTGCTAGACGTAGTACCCGGAATTTAACTTCTGTTGCTTGGGAAATCTATGCACCCTCAAACGAACTTATTTGTCTACAAGTTGTTTGTCTCGGTCAAGCAACCAATAATATCACAGAGTATAGTGTGGTCATCGAATTATTGAGTAGCGTTATTTCTCTTGGGATTCGTGGCTTCATTATACGACTTGATTCGCAATTAATAGTTCTACAGCTAAACAATGTCTATACTATCTGAAGCCCTACTCTATTACAGGTATATTTACAAATCCACCTCTTGGAATGTCATTTCGATTCTATTGAATACCAACACATTCCTAGATGTTTAAATACATTAACTGATGCTCTAGCTAATTATGTATTAGACAAACATTTGAGACATTCATAATTCCAATCACATTTCACATATTGTACAAAGAGTAGAGTAAACTGGTAAAAGCCTCATGTATATATATATACATATATAATAATATAATGTTTACAAAAAGAGTTTTCATATCTAAAGGTCAAAATATGAAAATATAGATCCCATGGGCCCTACAAAATGGCCTCATGGATGCCTCTCACGATAGCA
Organism: Picea mariana; assembly: GCA_032191745.1. Lineage (NCBI taxonomy): Eukaryota > Viridiplantae > Streptophyta > Pinopsida > Pinales > Pinaceae > Picea > Picea mariana. Next base: position 34,685 of record JASDQU010881159.1, on the reverse strand, counting down.
TACTACTGCTCTCGCTACCCTACGTAGTAACCAACTATGTGAGCCATATATGCCTACAATATGGCGTGGATAATGCCTCGGGATATCCTCTATGGATATATCAGGGATGTCTATCGTCAAGCCTTCCAGGTTCTGCTCTATCACATCATAATACTCGGCATCCCATTCAGCCACTATGCATGCCTCTCCTCGCCTCTAAATAGGAGAAGACCCTGGGGGTCGATATGGCCCTACATCTACATGATCAAAAAAAAATTATTAGTCTTTCAATTGGAAACACAAAAAACAATAAATATTTTAAAACCTCATAAAAACAATGTAAAAATACAAATGCCTTTCTTACCTAGATCTCACCACTGAGATCCCTCAAGGAGAACCAAATCTAGATCAACCCAAAAGTCTAGACCGACATAAGCATAATCGTCAATAATCAAGATTTTTGGTCCCAACCAATTGAATAATGCATCATCATACTTCACAATTCGGCCTGCCACATGCTGTATCATCAGATCACACCATCTTTTCATTTGTTGGTCTCTTGGGGTTGGTATTCCCCATTCCACCTGTAGGTGTAGGTGTGGAACTCACTCGAGGAAGAAAGATACTAAAATAGAACCATAACCGAACTATTTGAGGTCCTCGTTCTTTCTTTTCGTGAGTTGAGTTTTCATGCTATGTAATAAACCGTCACACTAATTGAATACTCGAGGCTCCAAGCATTCAATAACATATTGAAAGTAACTTTAGATTTCCATGTGTGGAGAAGCACTCCCTGCCATCCATGCAATAGTAAACAATATGGTATTGAGGGTCAAATCTCTCACACCTCGGATTGCTACTTTTCCTTTACGTCTTTCAATGCCAAGTTCACAATGCTCACAAATGTACTCACTCATGGGAAATCCACCACCTCGACCACCTGTCAAAGTCATGTGTGCCCCACAACGTGACAACCTTGTCAGGAAATAAATATCCTCAATATCCAAGAGAGGACATGAACCCCCATGTGGAACACTTGTTGTTCTGAATCCCACATATGAACCAGATATTTTAGTAATCTCTATTGGGCTCTCATGCCCTGAACTTTGAAGAATTTTAATAGACCACATTGTCAGAGGGAATTCATGGTCCCTGGATCATTTAAAGCCATAATATCATATTCTTCATTCTCACACTCCCTCCATTCCAACATATTTGCAAGAAAATACCTGCATGGGAAACAAAGAATATCTTTAGCACACCTTTTCAACATTTTTGGGGTTTTTATTGAGTCAACGTTCACTTTTCTTTTTAGTTTTCCAGCCGCCGCAAACAAACTTCAAATACAATGTGGAATTTCTGTGAGTGTGCCTTAACACACCTACAGAAATCATTAATTCCCACAGGGCCTGTTATAGGCCACTCGCGGCATCCCCGGCGCACGACTAGCAGTCCCAAATCATGAAAAAATCTTGATTTTTTACCATCAAAAACAAAAATTAATCCGTTGAAAAGATAGAAGATGAGATGATTACCTCTTTTATGCAATCTATTCATGGAATGATCCCCTGTAGCCTCCACAACCCGTCGTCGGAGTTGAGGTAAAAAACAAGGGTTTTTGGTAAGTTTTTGACCAAGTGAAAATAAAATGGTAAAAAAGACTTTTTACTTCTACTTATTACTTTTTTATCATTTTTTCTAATATTTTGTTTGATATAAATACATTTTGGTCAGAAACCCATTAACTCTAAAGGTCTTGTGAGTGTTTTGTTCCTTGCAGGAAGGAATTTAGGGCTTTGGACAGTGAATTATGGACAGTTTCTATGATTTATTCTATTTTTGTCGCATGTACAATCACTTTTTAAGGTTTTTTAGAAAAACCTCGAGCATAGTCTTTGTTCGTTCTTAGGCTCGAAAACCAATGAGAACATAACCGAGTATACTTTTGTCATATTTTTGTACTTGCCATGGTAACACGAAAATAACGAAACCTATGGAGAATTCTTTAAGCTCTTTTCATGCTCCTTAAAAACAAAAAGATTGTTGAGGGACCTTGTTATTTTCACGCTCATAAAATTATTTGAAGAAAACATTTGATGGACGATAGTTTATCACTATTTCAGTCATGTCGAACTATTCTACGAAAAAGGAGCTGAGAGAGTTCTCTTTTAAGTGTTTTTCCAAACTCTATAATCATGAAAATCCTTCGATTTTTCTATCTTTGGACTCGTTAAACAAAAATTGACAAGCCCATACGGGACCAAACCACTCCTTCTTAGGGTTCATTAAATGTACTCTGAGTGACTCGTTCGAAGGATGATCTTACATCTACAAGCATATGTTATCCTCCTCAATCTTGCATAAAAATAAAGAGGTACTCGCTAGAAATGGTGGGGGGGAATTTGGGAAAGGAACGTGTCTCTGCATCTGTATTTATGGCAGTGAGTGTCACTCTTGAACATGACACCCCTCTTCATCATTTGAATTTGAGTTGGGTAATCCGTTTGTCTCTTATCTTCCCTTCTGCAAGTTCATATCTCGGGTCATCTTTGATTCAATACTACCAAGATGTGGCATTCATGTGTTCAAGATAAGTTCAATCAGAACCTTATTTCGAGTCGGCCATTTTTAATTGTCCATTCTTACCATGTCGGCCTTCCCTGTGTCAATCCCAAGTCACATATGTAATTTTCTCTATCCTAAATATGTTACTTATTTCGTGTCATTGATGGGGGATACATCAAGGCCCTTAT